>RJWJ010000665.1:0-110908 GCA_004363605.1 Indri indri | reverse complement strand
CCACCCCATTCCATCCAGTGTCCATATGTTTATATATGTACGTATGCGTGTGTGTAGTCACATATATATGGCCCCCACCCCATTCCGTCCAGTGTCCATGTCTGTATATGTATGTATGTGTGTGTGTAGTCACATGTATACGGCCCCCACCCCATTCCATCCAGTGTCCATATGTCTGTATATGTACGTATGTGTGTGTGTAGTCACATGTATACAGTCCCCACCCCATTCCATCCAGTGTCCATATGTTTATATATGTACACATGTGTGTGTATAGTCACATGTATACAGCCCCCACCCCATTCCATCCAGTGTCTATATGTCTATATATATATGTGTATATTCTATATGTCTATATATACTATGTATATGTAATAGTCTATATATACTATGTATATGTAATATGTGTGTATGTATGAATATATGTATATATGTATGTGTGTATATATATGTATTCATATACACACACACATATATAAAGTGCTTAGAACAGTGCCACACATGGGGAAAGTGCTCAGCAACTGTCAGCTATCATGATTTTTACTACAATTATTCTCAAGGCCTTGCTATGTGCACACATTATCAGCTGGGGATGCAGCTGTGAGCAGAGTGGGCATGCCCCGCCTCGTGAGTTCCAGCCCCGGGCCCTCGCCAGCTGCGTGGCACTTCCCTGCACCTAGGTTTCCTCATGTGTCAAACAGCTGCTGCCTCTCAGCATCATTGAAAGGTGGGCAGAAGATAAATTGTGTCTCCTGCGCCTTCCTTCTTCAAGTTCTGCTAATCCTTCAACTGTGTTCGTTTTCAACTTACTTTGGATGCTTTAGGTCCTTTGCACATCCATATGAATTTTGGAATTAGTTTGTCAATTTTTACAAAAAGGTCCGCTGAGCCCTTGCCTGGGATGACATTGAATCTATAGATTAATCTAGGAAAAGGAGCATCGTAACCTCTTTTTAGGTCTTTAGGTCTTTTTTAATTTCTGTCAGCAATGTTTTGCAATTTTCAATGTACCAGTCTTGCATCTCTCTTTTGTCAGATTTATTCCTATGTCATATTTTGGGTGTTATTGTAAACGGTCATTTTAAATTATAATTTCCAATTGTTCATTGCTAGTAGATAAAATTTTTATTTATTGATCTAGTATCCTGCAACCATGTTAAACTCACTTATTAGTTTATGTAGATTCTATCAGATTTTCTATGTAGATAACAATATTGTTTGCAAATAAAGACAGTTTTCCTTTTTCATTTACAATATGCATACCATTTATTTCTTTTTATTGCCTTATTGCACTGTCCAGAGCCTCTGTATAATGTTGTAGAGAAGCAGACATCCTTGTCTCATCCCCATTCTTAGAGGCATTCGGTCTCTCTGCACTGAGTGGGATATTTATTATTGGTGGGTGCTTCGTGGATGTCTTTCATCAAATGTAGAGAATTCTCTTGTATGCCTAGTGAACTGAGAGTTTTTATTAAGACTAGACGTTGGATTCTGTCAAAGATTTCTTTGAATGTATGCAAATGATCATGTGGCTTTTCATTTTTAGTTTGTTAATGTGGTAGATTATACTGTTTGCTTTTTAAATGTTAAACCAACCTCGCATTCCTGGGCTAAATATGCCTTGGTCATAATATGTTATCCAATTTCTATATTATTGGATTAAATTTTGTTTAAAATTTTTGCGCTTCTGTTCTGAAGAGATATTATTAATAGCTTGTTGTTTTCTCGTAATGCCTTTTTCAGGTTTGGATATCAGGATGATGCCGGCTTTACAGAATGAGTTGAGAAATATTTCTTCCTCTTCTATTTTCCAGGAAGTTTGGTTATAATTGGGGTTATTTCTTCCTTATATTTTTTGTATAATTTGCCAGTTAAACCACATGGGCCTCAATTTTCTTTGTGAAGAGGTTTTTAACTATAAATTCAACTTATTTAATACACATAGGGCCATTCACTTCATCTTTTTCTTCTTAAGCAAGTTTTGGTATTTTGTGTCTTTCAAGAAATTTGTCTGTTACAACTAAGTTATTGGCATGAAGTTATTCATACTATTTCTTTTTCACTTTAATATCTGTAGAATCTATAGTGACGTCATCTCTCTCATTCCTCATATGGCAATATTGGCAGGTTCCGCCCAAACAAAATATCCTACGGAATAATAATAACCTTTCAGCCAGCCACACTGAATTAGCTTTTTGAACAGTGACTTTGCATTCTTCCTAGAATACCCTAGACATTTTCCCTATGCCTTCCCTTCCACTGTGCCGTCGGGTCCTGCGTGCAGTTGAGCCCCTAGGATGGCAGTGCAGCATGGGGTTGGGTACAGCTGCAAACTATGGAAAACAGAATAAGGTGACAAGCAGGCAGGTGGTTTACTCTCCCACGCACATGATGTCAGGAGGTAGCCTGTCTGGGCCGGTGTGATGATTTGGTATGTGGATGCCTCTCCAAAGTTGCAATCTGGCTGCTGGTGCTCCAGCAAGCACATCTGCATCCCAGGCAAGAGGAGGGAAGGGCAGAGAGTGAATGCTGGCTTTCCATTCCCTTACAGAACTTTCCTGGATCTGCTCAGGTGACTTCCACTTACGCCTCGTTGGCCCCACGCTGCAGCTCTCATGGCCTGCTCTCCCCTCTAGCCCACTCCATCCCTTTTTGCCCAGCACAACTCTATACAAGAAGGAGCCGGGCATCTTCCCAAAGCAAGGCTCAGGGGATCATCTTCATTCCTCATCATTCTACAGATAGGGAAACCGAGGCCCTGAGGAGAGGGGCTCACCCAATGTCACTCACAAAGTGGGGACCAAGCAGGGCGTCCGTGCCAGCCACTGTTCCCAGCCAGAGCTCCCACTATAACGTTCCTTCTGGATCTTGGAAGATAATATTCAGGGAGCTCGACTGCTGGATCCAAGACCACCCTAGTGAGTGGCTGAATGAACCATTTCTGGGCAAGTGTGCCAGGCGCCCACCGAGCCCTCCAGAAACGTGGCTGTTGCCCTACTTACGGCGAGTGTTCTCGCATTCACCCCACAGAGTTGCAAGCCCTCCTCATAACTGCCCAGGGAAGGTTTTTTTGTCTGCAGCACCTGACACCACTGACCTTTCCCATCTCCCAGGGTGAGGGAATCTCACACACACACACACACACATGCACGTGCATGCACACATGCGTGAACACACATGTACACACATGCACACGTGCACACACTCTAAAAACCAGGGCTGTAGGATTTTGCATGGAGACATGCTGCACCTGGGAAAGGGCGACTCTAATTTGGCGAGTGCTCACTGAGTTCCTCTGGGCTTGGCTGACCAGGGGGGCACTGACAGCCCCAGGGATGACGGCCAGGCTGCCCATCTCCTCTGCTGGGTAATACTGGCGCAGAAAAGGGGACTGAGGGGCAAATGACACCCCATGCGTGACATGAGCCCACCCTGCCCTCAGATTATCAGAGCTGGAAAGAACGGGAGAAGGTATTAGCTGTCTCCGGTCTCCCTGCACCCCCTGCCCACTTGGCAAGGTGCAGCCCGAGACGCCCAGCAGTGCCGTGTCTGGGCTGGATCACGGATGGTCACTAGGAGGGCTGTGAGCAAAGAGGTGCCTGTACTGAAGGCCCCTCTGTGCCTGGGATGTGGGGACCCGCCCCCCGGCCTTTCCCAGCCACCCTGAGTGGTGAGGGTTCGTTTCTCACTTTGCTCTTAAGGAGAGCTTAAGTTGCCTGAAGTCAATGCTGCCAGGGGCACGTCGGACCCAGTGCCCAGCTGTCTAGCCTGGAGCTCACATTCCCTCAACTGGGCACCTTCGCTCTGCCCCATCCTGAGTAAGGAAAGGCCCAGCAGCTTCCCGCCCTCCCTTCTGCCTCACCCCAGCCGAAGCCTGGGCGGGCAGAGTCAACGCTTTTGCAAGTGCCTGCCTAGAGAAAAGGACTTTCAAGGCAAAAAGATTCCTGAATTCCACTCAGTTCTTGGAAGTCACTTTTTCCTTCTTGGCCATTGGAGTGAAAACGTGTCCCGGCACCCGCCCTCCCTGGAGTGCCAGAAGTTTGTTCCTCGTGCAGACCCAAGAGAAATGAGCCGCCTCCCAGCCGTGGGCCTGCTGCTGACGTGGCCTCGTGCCTGGGCCACCATGGGGAAAACCAGGGGACAGTCCAAAGCCCGTGCAGGGAGGAAGCCATTTGTGCCAAATTGTCCAGGCCTCTCTCGGCTGGAGGGACTGGCCCTCAGCAGGTGCGCCTTTGGGGGCTCCCTGGGGAGGGGCTGGAGGTGGAGCAGAGAGAACCCTTGGCAGGGCGGGGCGGCTCCCCACAGGGCCCCACCCAAAGCTCCCCCAGCAGCCCTGCCATAGCCCACCCTCCTTCCCTGCAAAGCCACCAGGTCCCATCGTGAGCACCCTGCAGGCAAGGGCAGAACGGGCCTGCCCAGGTGTCTCAGGTGCGTGGGCAAGGCCGGGAGCCAGGCCAGGTGTGCTGCCCCAGAGCCTGTGCACTCCGCTCTGCACGCCCCACCCCTGGCCACAGCCACACGGGGCCAAAGACAGATGCCTTGAAGCAAAACCCCAGCCCGTCACCAAGGTCAGGGGGTTTAGGGCCGTCGTGGTTCTTTGCCAGTGGTGGGCATGGCTGTCCCCTGGCCGGCTCACTCTGACAGTGGCTTGATGGGCTGACATACGTAATTCTATCACAGTCCAACTTACCAGTTTTGACCTTTATGATTAGACTTCACGTTTCCTAGTGCAGAAATCTTTGCCTACCCCAAAGTCGTGAAGACGTGGTTCTGTTTTCTCCTGAGAGACTCGCTGCTTCACTTTCTGCGTTGACATTGGTGATGGATCCACCTAGAATCAAGCTGAGTATGTGTAAAATAGGGGTCAAGGTTTGCTTCCCCTAAGGACACCCAGCTGCTCCAGGACCAACTGCTGGGAAACCCCTTCCTGTCCCCAGGGCAGTGGCACCTGCCTCATCGACAGTGTCAGGACCGTCCCCCGGCCTGGGTCGCATCTGCCACATCACACCAGGTGTGGGCAGTTGGCTGTGAGATGTGCCAGCTCGGCTTTGCCCATTGCTCTGCACATCTGTGCACATCTGGAAATCGGTCTGTCATTTTCCAAGGAAAGGAAACGCTGGGATGTCTACTGGCAGTCCTTTTCTTCTGGCATTTACAAACGTCATTCCCATTTCTCCTGGCTCCCGTCACTCCCATGAGGACCGATCTTTCCTTGGGCATTGTACAGGTGGAACAGCCGAGGCTCAGCAAGGTGACCTGAAGGCCATGCTGTTTGAATGTCGTAGAGCTGAGGCTCACACTGGGGCCGGGGTCCCCAGAGCCCCAGTTCTTGCTTTCCCAGCAAGAACCCAGCAGGCGTGACCTTGAGGCCTCGGGTGAACAGGGCCTGTCACCCCCAGGGTGTCCCCCAGACTCCACCACTGAGCGGGGGTGCTGCGGCTAGGGCAGGTTCAGGTGTGAGCACCAGGCCCACGAGGCTGCTGAGTGCCAGGTGCTGTGGGCCGAGCCACAAGGTGTGGGGAGGGGGCTGGCCCCTGCGTCCATCTGTCTGGTGGAGAGGATGGACGCCTCCTCTGCACTGGTCTAAACAAGCTTCTTCCCAGAGCTGAACTCTTATCTTGACAGCATTTGGGAAATGAAATGACTCGCTGTTGCCCTCAGTCTCAGGCCCTGGCTCTTGAATTCTCTTTCAAAGGAAGGAAAGAAACGCTTTTGGGAACGCATTTTAAAATCCTGCCAAGGAGGAGTTCTCGGCATTGCTACCTGCAGAAACAGATCACCTAAGTTCCTGCTGGTCACTCAGAGAGGAAAATGGGAGTTGTATAAACCGAGGCCTACTATGTGCTGGTGGCTTCAGGTGGTCCGTGGTGGGGAGGGGCAGCGCTGTCAATGACCTGCAAAGGGGTTTCCCTAGGCTGAGCTGCTGCTGCACAGATGGCCGATTACCGAGCAGCGAGGATGTCAAGGAAGAAAGGAAGGTTACTTCGGGGGATGCCAACCAGGAGGTGTGAGGACCGCCTCAAATCCACCTCCCCGACCGACGGGGGCAGGGTTTCCTGGAGGTGAAATGAGTAACCCATGGAGTGAGCATCAGGACGTGGTGTGGCGGGGTGCAGGGCTTGCAGCACAGTGAGAAATCACGCTGGCACGCACGTCCCGTGACCCCGAGGTGGTACTATTGGCTATGTCTGGTTGACACAGGTCATCTTTCCTTCACAACCTTTATCCTGATTCTCTGAACAGTGGGTAGTGTGAGGCCGATGGTTATCTCCTTACTGCAAGGAGGGGCCACCGTTTCTGAAAACGACTCAAAAGGGAGGGGATGAGTGAAACAGAAAGTTGCAAAGTTCTGGGCAGCAAAACTCTGGCCTGGGAACTTGAGACATAGGAGAACTGCAAACGGTGTTTCATTCACGGAGCCGGTTACACCACGAGAAAGACTCTCGACACCTCAAGACCCACATGGGGCCCCAGAAGTGAGTGCCCGAAACATGGCCCGTGTCCCATGGGGCAGAAGCCCCGAGCAGAGGGACAGAATCCTCAACAGCGGCCGCCGGCGAGGGCAGCACAGAGAGGCTGACACAGCACAGAGCTGGGGGGAAGCCGTGGCCCTGGGGGATGGAGGGAGCCCACGGACGGGGGGCCAGGCCTGAGCGGGGCACACCCTGGGTGGCAGCGTCTCGCGCTAGCTATGCTGGGTCCTCCCAGGAGGGGACCAACTAGAGGGAGAGAAGCTCAGAACGGGACTGTCCCTCTGTCCAAGGCCCAAGGAGCCTCGGTCTCTCCACGCCGTGCTGGCTTTGGGATGCGTCAGCCGCAGGACACGCCCATTGGCACCAAGGCCAGAGGCACTGAGAACCAAGTGGCAGGGGCTGCTGTCGTCCTCGTGGGGCCCAGATGTCCCTGCTCCCTGACTCCGAGCGGGTTCCACTGTCCCTGCTGCTGCCAAGCACCGCCAGCTGAGGCCGCTCAGCCCTGGAGCCAAGCATTTCACAGACGGACACGCACACACGTGTGGCGACACACACGCTCCTGCAGAGAAACATATGAACTTGTATATCCGTGTGTATGTGCATATGTATTGACTCATACAGGAACCGGTAACTATATACATGTGTAATTACACACTCCTTTATAGAAACACATAAATGTACATGCACATTTACACATATTTACTTATAAAGGAATGTATAATATATACATATATGATAATATATAATTCTTCATATAAATATACGAATCATAATTATATACAAATTTTATATATTATTAAAATATTAAATACATGTATTTATAAATTTATATGTGTGAGTAGTGTGCATAAACATACTACATATATGTAGAACCACTAGGAGATACATACCTTCCCCAACTGAACCCTGACAAGGGGCCACTATGTGAATAAGGTTTTTTCAATTCTTTATGCATAAGATAGAAAATAGCGGCAGACAGATGCTGCTCTAATTCCAGCAATGGCAGCGAGAATCCACGTGCAAACAAAGTGAAAACTAGCTCCAGTCATCACGTTATTTCCAACAAAGTCTAAGTTTATATTAATATTTAGTCACTATTATCAAAATCCATGTTCAATATTGCTTTGATCAATGGATAATTAAATCCAGAAGAAAATTTAAAGTCTCAGAACTTAGATAACAATCACGGAATTTTTCTTTTTAATTTATTTCTATTTATATCAGGGTTATTTATAAAACAATACAGCATAAAAAATGGCTCTTTCCAACTAAGCAATTGGAAACTGGATACAATAACGATTTAATGTCTGTCATCTTCGAATGGATAAAATTTCCTGCACTGTAAAAAATGACAACATTTACAAATTAAACTGTTATATCATTTTTGTCACCATTTAAACTTATGATGAAGTTTAGACATCAACTTTAAGATGTGTGAGAAGGCATACTGTTTTCAAACTCACTGGGGTGTATAGTATGCGAGAGGGCTTGGAGACCCCTGCCCCAGACCCCCAGGGTTCAGCTGAGCCTTCGGGGCAGACACCAGCCCCAGCTGCACCTGCTTCTGTCCTCTGCCCTCCCAGGGACCCCCCGCCTCCTGCGGCTCCGCCAGGCACCCGCACAGACCCACACTACAGTCTTGTTCCGGAAGGGGTCTCCAACCTGGCCAGCACACATGGAGCTGGAGAGGGGAGCCAGCCTATCCCGTGCGCTCCCAAAGGCCCAAATCTGGTGCTGGGAAGGCCATGCCGAGCCCCTGGAGGGTCACACTCCAGGGCCAAGGCTCTCAGTAGAGCTTTGTGCTTGGAGGATCGGAGGCCGTCTGAGGCTCTGAATGCCCCATCTTTCAGAGTCGAAGGAGGCCAGCCCCTTCTCACTTTTGTCCCTTTGCCAGTGAGACGATGTTCTTGGAATAGCAGCAGATCGTCACTTGGTTAGTTAAGAATGTGGCTCCCAGTGGACCCACCTGGCTCCCAACACAGTTGCCGGCGTGGCTGGCCTCTCACCAGTCTGGCCTTGGCTTCCTCCTCCACGAAACAGGTGTAGCGACTGCACCTGCCTGGTGGGTCTTCTGGGGAGAGCAAGCAAGACCCACAAGTGCCAGCATAGGCCGACCTGTGACCCTCGGGGCCTTCTGCTCCATCAGCAGTTTCTCCTGTTCAGTGGTTGAGGGTTTAGTCATTTCCCTGCAGTGACAACCAAGCCCAGTGCCCAGGGATGCAGGACCTGCCTTCCCCAGAGTCTTCAGGGGTGGAGGCACATGCCTGTACACACACGTCTGCACATACACGTGTCTGCACGTGTGCTCACGTGCGCGCCCTCTGGATCCAGCTCCAGAGTGTTCACTGCGTTCCAAGAGGGGCCTCAGTGTCAGACCTTCCTTTAAGGGCCCTGCCAGGGTGGACATTCCCACAGTCTTTCATGCAGATGTTTCCGAGGCTAATTCCTTCCTGTCCCCTGGTGTCTGGCTCCTGCCCACAAAGTTCATGATCAAGTTAATCAACTTGATCCCTGGTGAAAGATGAGTGGCACAAGCTTAGGATGACCTGGAGCAGAGAGAATTTCTGCTGAGCAGATACGTCAGGGCTGCGCCCTGCTACCCCTGCACACTCCCAGCCCAGGAGACACCACCTGAGAGCCAGGTGCCCACACAGGTGCAAGGACACAAACTCACTGGCCCACGCTTGTTGCAGGCAGACATCCCGGCAGGACTCCCTGCATGCAGACACTGCATTCTTCAAAGGCAGCAGGCCACAGTCCACTCCTTCTGCCCTGGCCACATCCTTCTCACCTCTGTCCAAGACAAGCATCTCCATGAACTTCAGTGTGACTCCCTGCTACCGTCACCGCTGGCTGCGGGTCTACACGTCCCTCACTCCTGGCCTGCCCAGTTCTGCCAACATGAATCGCTGCTGCCCCAGGGCTGCCTTGGCAACCCTCCTTGCAGCAGAGTTAGCTGCACCCAGGGAAAGTTGTCTGACAGACTTAGCACATGCCCGGCACAAATTAAGTAATCAGTAAATGTGAACTACTATCATATCATGATTGTTTCTTCCACACTAGACCATATGAGGTTCTTAAGGGCAATGAATTATGCCAAATTTATCTTTGCATTCCTATTTATGCAATGCAGCATTTGGGACATGAAGTGGGCATTCTGGAAACAATAGGTGGATGGAAGGGTGGATGGATAGACGATTGGAAGGGCAAGTGGGGTGCAAGGGTAGATAGATGGATGGATGAAAGGGTGGATGGTGGAAGGGTAGATGGATGGATGGATGGGTGGGTGGATGGATGGATGGATGGGTGGATGGATGGACGATTGGAAGGGTAAGTGGGGTGGAAGGGTAGATGGATGGATGGATAGACTGATGGGTGGATGGATGGATGGATGGATGGATGGGTGGATGGATGGATGGGTAGAAGGGTGGGTGGATGGATGGGTGGATGGATGGATGGATGGATGGGTGGATGGATGGATGGATGGATGGGTGGATGGATGGATGGGCAGGTGGATGGGTAGAAGGGTGGGTGGATGGATGGGTGGATGGATGGATGGGTGGGTGGATGGGTAGAAGGGTGGGTGGATGGATGGATGGATGGGTGGATGGATGGATGGATGGATGGGTGGATAGGATGGATGGGTGGGTGGATGGGTGGATGGATGGGTGGATGGGTGGGTGAATAAATGAATAATCAAACCAGCTATGGGGGCTGAGCACACTGTGGGAAAGATAAAGAAGAAGCAACAGCAGGATAATGAATACGAAAGTTGCATATTATGTTTATGAGAAAATAAATCAATCTCTGAGAGTTAAACACTACATTTACTAATTAATGAAAAATAATTTTAGGTAAACATGTGAATGGATTTCACACTAGAATAGCCTGATGGGACCATGGAATCTTGGTTTGCAGCCCACCCAGACAGGCCCCAGGGTCCAGACAGGCTCCCGCATGGGACGCAACGCAGACCACAGGGCTCTCTGGGAGGGCTGAGTTCCATAGTGATGTAAGCTCGTCTCACCCTAACTCTAACCTGTTCTCAGAACGGATTCGGACACCTCTGTCCCACCAGGCCCAGCCTCCACGGACCTCTTCCCTCCCTGGTCCCCAGGGTCCCACCACCCACCAGCGCTTCAGATCCTGGCCTCTTACTGCACTGCTAGCGAGGGCCAGTGGGCACTGCGATCAGCCAGGCCGTGGGGACTCTTCTCCCCACCACACTCCCGCCTCCCTGGCCTCTCTGTCTCCATAGACAGTGCCAGAGACCCAGGGGCTCAAGCATGAGCCTTGAGGGGGCCTGTGGGAGCTTCCTCCGAGACAAGCCCTGCAGGATCTTCTCCCCGCCAACACTCCACCACGACCACCTCGGGCCTGCCACCAAAGCCACCACCGTTTGCTGCTGGCTGGGATGAGGATCCAGTGCTGGCTCTGCGGCTGGCTTTCCCCGTGGCCTTGAGCATGCCCTTCTCTTCCCAGGGCTCAGTCCCTCCATCCGTAAAACAGGACAACAGTGTGGCTTCAAAGTGTTGCTGTGACAACTAAACGAAGGAACATGCAAAAGGCAGTAAAAATGAAAACTTTCCTTTCAAAGGTTCAGCGCTCGAGGCATCACAAGGCTTGTGTCTCCCTCCCCTTTTCACCAAAAGGAGACTGACTTCAGAGTGGGGAAGAGCCTTTCTCAGCCCACTGCCCAGGAAGATCAGGCCGCTGTCCCTTTCTGACCCCTGAGTCCAGTTCTTTCGGCCATCCCGCCAGCCTCGGCCCACCGGCTGCCGCCTCCCACCAGGACCTGCCGGTTTCTAGCACTGCAGCTAGACCTGGCCAGCGGGGAAGGGGCCTCAGGCAGAGCCAGATGCCCCCAGGGAGGCTTGGACAGGAGGGCCGTGGTGACTGTACTTCCTCCCGCATAGAAAATCACTGCCCAGACTGACAGAGTGCTATCTGGGCCTCCCGGCTCGCCAGGGTCATTGAGGTCACCTGGGGCTACTTTTCCAATCTGAGTAATTCCCTGAACTAAAGGCAGATGAGAACCTTCTGTGTAGCTGTATCCTTGAGAGAAGTGATCACACCAAGGGTCATACGTCCTGACCTCCCTGGAGAGATGTTCGCTGCCTACTTGAGGGGCCCCGAAAGGTGAGCAGTGACACGCCCAAAACCCACACAGGGAGATATCCAGGGAGGCCCTCGGGCTGGGCCCCCTGTCCTCTCCTGCAATCCTCCCAAGATCCCAATAGGGAAGGGCTAATGCACCCATTTTATAGATGAGGAGACTGAGGCTTGGGCAGTTAAGTTGCCCAAACTCTCACTGTTAATAAGTGGCCAAGCTGAGATCCGAACAACTGATGACTGAGCTCCCCGCTCCAGGTCACAACAGGTGTAGCCCAGGTGAGAGTCAGGGGACAGGCCGTGGGGCAGCAACAGGGAGGCGTCCTTGTTTGTAATGGGAACAATGTGTCGGCCTCTCCCCCAGAGGGTCCTGTTGAGACTACATGAGATGCTAGTCCCTGCCACGCCCCCGGTGTAGGGCCCCACGGACAGGAAGCCCTCAGTGACCAACTGCCAAGACCACCAGGGCCTGTTCTTTCCCTGTCCACAGCAGGTGCCCAGGACAGAGATAGCCCAGTGCAGGGCGGAGACAGGGAGAAACACACAGGAGGAGCGTTAGCAGTGGCTGGCACAGCAGAGGGCGTGGCGCCATCAGGAGGCATCCCTGGGTGGGTAGGCAGTGGTGTGGGCCTGCTCCTCCCGTGAGCACCTGCCAGGTGCATCCTTAGGGCAGGACACACTGCACGGGACACAACCAGCGAACCCCAGAGCCTAGTGGGAGAGACACTCCTAGCACTCAGCGAGGTCAGTCTCTGAGCACCACGTGCTCTGCACGGTGGTGGCCAGGTGCCCAGATGGGCAGGATGCAATTTGAGAAAGACGTTGGAGTGGGATTGTGGGAAAAAGGGGCCCCAAGGACCCCCAGGTTTCTGGTCTGGGGTGGGAGGTGGAGATGGCAATGGTGTCACCTGTCGGACCGTCACATGCCTCACCTCTGCCTGCAAGGCCCCGCAGCTCCCCGAGTCCCCTTCGCTCTCCATGCAACCCCGTGCCTTCCCCCGCTCCTGCTGGCCCCCATCCCGGGGCCTCCCTCTCCTTGCCACTGGCTGGGACCCCTCTGATGGGCCTTCTTGCCGGAGCTCCCCTAAAGGGGCTGCTCCTGGCATCCCAGCAAGACCTCGTAAGGTGTCTTCTCAGCACATTCACCCCAAGCTGCCCTGTCATGCTGGCCCACGTGACACGCACTGTCTGGGATCTGTCTCCTCTCGGAGCCCCAGCTCCTCCCCGAGTAACTGTGGGCTGAACGAGGGCGGACTGGGTGGCTTCACCCACATGGTGGACTTCCCTCCATTCCATCCCCAGCCTGAACCGGGCCACCTCCCCTGCAAGGTAGGCAGCTGCAGCCTGGCTAAACCTCTTAGGAACACGCTGAGCCTTGGACTTCCTTCTGCAGGAAGAGGAGGCCCACCCCGCCTGGAGAGGGCCCCAAGTGCCCCAAGCTCTATGGAGACGCCCAGGACTGCAGCCACAGATGTCTGCGTCCTGCAGTGGCCCAGGCGAGGCTCAGTTTGAGGGTAAGGGTGGCTGGCACTGCCGGTGTCCTTCCAGCGACCGGGGCTCGGCCCAACCGCCCTCACCTGTCTCAGCTCTGCCTCCTGTGGCCCACACACATCAGCACCAGTTCTTCCTTTGGGGACCCCTGAATACACTGGACTCCTTCCCGTGGCTGCCTCGACAAATGCCACAAACTTGGTGGCTTCAAACAACAGCCATTTATTCCCTCACAGCTCTAGAGGCCAGAAGCCCCAGCCACGG
Organism: Indri indri; assembly: GCA_004363605.1. Lineage (NCBI taxonomy): Eukaryota > Metazoa > Chordata > Mammalia > Primates > Indriidae > Indri > Indri indri. The sequence goes on along the minus strand of RJWJ010000665.1, from coordinate 97,568 downwards.
TAACAGAACGGCTGTGCTCCCTCTGCAGGCTCCGGGGCAGGGTCCTTCCTGGTCTCTTCCAGCTTCTGGGGCCTCGGCTGTCCTGGACATTCCTTGGCTTGTGGCCACATCGCTTCGATTTCCATCTCTGTTGTCACATGTCCACGTTTCCCTCTTCCTACAAGGACACCAGTCATGTTGGATTTAGGGCCACCCTACCCCAGTATGACCTCATCTTAACTTAAGCACAAGTTCTGCAATGACCCTCTTTCTATAAAATGTCATATTCACAGATACCAGGTTAGGACTTGAGCATATCTTTTTGGTGACACAATTCTATCCACTACACTGTCTCTGCCCTGTGACAGCCCTCAGAGAGTTAAAGGCTGTGACCCTCTCCCAATGAGCACCTCTGCCCCAGATGTGGTACACCTGCCCCAACCCCGCCAGGATGAGGCCTGGGAATGGAACACAAGCTTGCTAAGCCCCAGACTCCCTCTCCATAAAGTGGGGATAGTAGTGACCTTCCAGGGCTGCCGTGAAGACTGGTGCATCTGAGCACCTGCCCCAAGCAGGGTCCCCGAGGCGTTTGCTCCCTTCCCTCCTCCCCTCTCGCCCCCACTACCTCAGCCTCACATAGCTTGGCTAATATCCTCCATGAGCAGAACCCGCAGCCACTCCGGTTACCCAAGAATCCCTAACCAAGACCCAGCATCCCTTGGAGGCCAGAAAATGCTTCCGGGGGGGACCTGAGCCATGTCCACGACCGTGGAATTGCACTGCACCCTCTGCAGGGAATACTGTCCTCGGCCACGTAGTGGGGGCCTGCTGTGCGTCAGGCACGGTGCAGCCAGAGCCCCGCAGCCCTCACCATCCCACCTACGCAGGAGTGAAATGGCTCTCGAGGCTGCCCGCGAGGATGCCGTCCGAGACAAGCATTCCCTGTGTGCGGGGGGAGGGGTCCCTGTCCGATGAGCCCAACTCCCGGCCCTGCTAGCACTGGGGGCAGGCAGGGAAGACACCTGAGTGACTCCCAGGGAGCTCAGGCAGCAGACGAGGCCAGCGGTCAAGCAGGCTCTCAGGTCTGGACACACGAGAGGCGCTCAGAGTCACAGCATAACTCACACTTGGTCACCGAGTTAGCTTCCTGCGCCTGCTATGACAAATGGCTTTGAACAGAGGCCTAAAGCAACACAAATTTATTCTCAAAGTTCTGGAGGGCCGGCTGGAGTCTGACACGGTTCTTCTGGGGCTAAAGCCAGGGTGTCCTCTGTGGGGCTCCCGGGAGCACTGTCGCTGCCTTTGCAGCGCCCAGAGGTGCCGACACCCCCGCCCTGGGGCCCCTCCACCCGCACCGCGTCCCTCCGACCTCAACCTCGGCTGTCACCCCGGGCCTCCCGCCTGCCTCCTGCAGGATTACACAGGTCACCAGATGATCCAGGAGGGTTTGGGCCAAAATCCTGAAGGACACAATCTCGAATCTCAAATGTTGAAATCTCAAAAGGTCAAAACCCTGAAAATATAATTCTGAAGGAAATAATTTTTAAAATTATTTAAGAGACATTTATTTACATTTTTAAAGGGAGACTTATTTGAGAAACATATAAAAACACTACAGAACACAGGCCACTTACACAATGAAACAGGCACTAAAAACGCGCAGTTTGGCTGGCGTCGACACTCGGGCGCATTAACGACAGGCGGGTGTCGCAGTCACGAGCAGACGGACGATGCTTGCACAGAAACGGCACACACCACTACATCACCTGGAAACAACAAACCACGCTGGTCTTTCCACACAACCCATCAAACACTGTTGGGGTCGCCACCGCATACGGTCACCCAAAGAGCTAAGATCTTGAGAAATTTTATCTTTCACTTCACAAATGCAGAGGTACAAAAAGTACATCTCTTCATTTATTGAGGAAGTTTCGACATTTCTATGTACACACAACGCTTACGCACAAATGACGCTGTGACAATGCACGTCCGCATTTGCGAAACAACGCGGCAGACAAATCAGAGCTCTGTCTTTGCACAGTCTGCACCTCCAGCATTGGGAATGGTGCAAGATGGGATCCCTGGCAGAGCAAATTGTACAAAATACTGCCGACAATTTAAAATGGTGGGAAAAAATAAAAAACAAAATGAAACAAACCAAAAAACTAAAAAGAAAATCTGACACTTGGAAAGGTGTATTAGGGATAGATTACGGGTGGTTGCACAGAGGGTGTCCGCAAGAGCTGGTGGCTTTCGTGATCATCAACTGTGTTTCTGAATAAAGCCCTTTTCCTTCAGGGCGTGGCTTCCCTCAGAGGCTACTTCACGTTCATTTCTGCCTGGCGCTGCTCCTGTTGAAATTCCTCTGCCACACTCCTAAGTTGCTTTGGGTACGTGGTCCATCCTGCACGCGCTCACATACAGATCGCAACTGTGGCAGACGCTGCTGGCGACCAAACAGCGACGCCGCTGCGTGTCTTCCTACCCTTCCATGCACACGGTTATTTTTGAACCAGTCAGTAACTTCAGCAGCTTCTTCAGGCACATGCGGCTTTAATTCACTAAAAATTGCTGGAAGAAATGCCAATCAGGCAGATGACGCATTTTTAAACGACGTTCTCATCACTGCCGTGCCTTGTCATTGTCGCTCGCGTGGCTTTTCTGCCAAATGCATGGGGCTGAATGGGAAAAACAAACTTTATTGGTAACACCTTGAAATTCACTTTTAGAAGCCTTGATCAACCTAATTCCCAATCTGTCATATGGCTTGCGGATTCACTCAGATGTTTGGGACTCTAGACTTTAGGGATTTAGACTCCAGGGATTTCAACGTGCTGGATTGTCTTTCCGGATGATGACTGCCAGGGCCTGGATAACCCCCAGCTCAAGACCCTTGCTCACTCTGCCGAGGCCTTTCCCTCGAGGCCACAGGGTCACAGGTCTTGGAGGCTGGAGGTGGGTGTCTCTCGGGGCCGTGGTTGGTGAGGCTGCAAGTGCGGAGGAGGGACAGGCTCCAGGGAGGAGGGACAGGATCCTGTAACACCCCTCCAAGAGCTACCTGTTAGCGTCTTTGGATTGGTCCCTCCAGGCTCTGTTCTTAGTGTGTGTGTTTACAAACCCTCTGTAACTCACATTAAGGCCTGTTGCATCCAGGGCATTTGTCACGTCACTAAGCAGGACACACTCCCCACGTGGCTGCCCGGGGCTCCATGGCCGGAGGAAGCAGAGGTGGGTAGCCGTCTCCCACATGTTATGTGCTGCAGCAGGGAGCATCTTGGATCTCACGCTCATCCTGCGTTTGTGAGCAGCTTGGCTCCAGCTCACTCTCCAGGGCATGTCAGGACACGGCAACTTCTCTCTGCCTCCCTGGGTACAAGGGTCCCCAGAGGATCCCCCGAGGTTCCCCAGCGTGGCTGGTCAGGTGCAGGGAGGAGGGCAGGGAGTGCCACAGACTCTGGGGCAGACCTGCCCCCCACCTGCCCCAGCCCCAAGACCAGGGCCTGCTTTGGCCCACACAGGCGCAGCAGACCCAAAGCTGCAAAAGCCACAAGTCCATACCCCAACTTCCAGGAGGGCGCTGGGGTGGGGAGCCCGGACTCCTGGCTGTAAATAAATGCAGTGACAGCCCTGCTCTGACCCCGGGCAGCTGGACCAGGGTGGGACCCACGATCCCAGAAAGGGGGCTTATTTGAACTGTTTTTGGATGCAAGTAACAGAAATCAATTCTGGCTTCAGCCAAGAAAGAAAGAAAGAGAAAGAGACAGAGAAAGAGGAGCGGGAAACAGAGAGAAAGAGGGGCAGGTGGAGAGAAAGTGATGGAGGATCATCTCTGAGCCCACAGGCAGGTGCATCCGGGGCTCCGGAACCACCTGGAACCACACCCTGGAGAGCCTGGGGGGCTGTTTCCTGCGTGCATCGCTGCTCTCTCAGGCTTAGCTGCGCTCCCTCTGGGACAGTGTCACCCAGCAGAGTGAACCACTGCCACTGATCCAGGTTTCCAAAGCCCCAGCCAGCCTCTCAGAGAGTGTCCTTCTTCGCTTTCCCAGTGGAGACACCACCTGGACTGGCCTGGCCAGGGTCTCCCACAATGTGAGGACGGTCACCTGCTGTGCCCACGTTGGCCAGGGCTGACAGGGAGGGAAAGGCCACCATGAGCTGCTTGGACCTGGCCACGCTTCAGGGAGGGGACAGCTCCACCCAGCTGGGGGCTCAGAGCTGGGGGGAGGGGCTTGCAGGCCCTGCAGGCCGAGGCCGGGCTGGACAGCTGGTGTGGCCACAGGCCCTCTGGTCCCTCCAGGCAGCAGGGTTGACTCCCTGACCCATGGCCAGACGGGTTAGGGGGAGAAGCTCCACCCCACGCCCGTCTAATGAAAATTCCACCCGGCTGCCTCCGGGAAGTTCTGCCGACGTGGCTCTGCAGCCCCTCCTGCTGCAGCGGGTCCTGGACCAGCCCGGACAGCGGGCCGGCCGGCCGAGCTCACCAGGCAGCCCTTCTCCTCTGGAGTGTGGAGGAGCTTGCATTCTGCTTAATATTCCTGCCAAGAAATGCCTCCAAATACTGGAAACGTGGCCTCTGCCAAAGCCTCCCAGCGGGGCAGACCAAGCGGCTGGGCCGGAGCCTCCTTCCGCCTAGGCTGGGCTGGCCGAGGAGGTGAGAATTCCACCGGGGAAGTGCACACGCAGCACTGGGCCCACTTCCCGGGGGCAGGGCATTGCCTGCTGGTCACAGGGACCAGGGTACCAAGCAGAGTCCAGAACCAAAGGTTAAATTAGGTTAAATCGGCACTGAGCATGGAGCGGTGCCCTGGCTGGGACTCAGCTGGCTCTCCAGGACGGTTGCCACATCCCATCCAGTGTGGGCCGTCAGCTGAGGTTTTTGCTTTGTTTTTGGTAGAGTCAAGGCCTGACTAACACACTATTTAAGAAATAGGTAATTCCAGGCAATGTCGTTTTCTGGGTAACTGAGGATTTAGGAGAAATTCCTTCTGCTTTGACTTCTGCTGTTGAAAATATTTCTGTGCTCTGAGCACCACCAGCAGTGCTTTCAGGGCACAGCCCGGTGGGAGCTTCAGCTGTGCCGGCTAGTCCTCCTCGGCGGGGAGCCCACGGAGCCAGACAGCCCTGCGCTCCAGCTTTGGTGCCATGGTTTACTGTGTGGCCATGGGCAAGTGTCCCAGCCTCTCTGCATCCCTGATTTCTCACTGGACTAAGAGGGTGACAGTGAGGACACCCTTCTCTACTGGGGCTGTGTGGGCATGGAACTAGCCGCAGGGGTGCAGCCGAGACAAGCATGCTTCCTGCTCCCTCCCCGCGCAGGGGTGCGAACCTTTCCCCACCGTCCCCCTCACCCCTCCAGCTGCCTGTCCAGGGCCTCAGAGGGAGCCTTGGGGGTTTGCATCCACAAGTCTCACAGAAGCAGAGGCCCAGGCTGCAGAAGCGCTGGGAGGTCAGGCCTAACCCTAACCCTAAACCAAGGCAGAGGCTCTTCCTGCACAACTGGCCTCCAGCACGGCTGTTGCTGTCCCGTGCAGAGCTCTGCACCCAGGGCCATCTGACCCCCTAGTGCAGAGAAGCCACCCCCACGGGGACCAGAGGCTCCTGTTCACAGAGGGAAGATGAGGCTCTCAGGGGAGAAATGGCTCACCCAGAGCAACTCCGGGTCAGGAGCCCAGCTCAGCCTCGCCCTGGCACCTTTGTCCAAACCCTCCTTTGAAAAGTGGGGGGCTGCGGCCTAAAGAGGCTGCCAGGGGCCCTGTGCATTGTGCCACCTCTTCCTGAAAGGCCACTCAGCCAGGGGTGTGGGACCATCCTTGGGGGCAGTGGCTGCAGCAGCAGAGAGGAAAAGGGGAAGAGGAGTAATCCCTCCAGCACAGGGTGGGCTGAGCAGAAGGGGGGTCACAACTATGCTTGGCAGAGTCTAAACCAAGGGGCAGGGAAGGCAGAGGCGGGCTGGGTGCCAGGGAGCAGGGGGAGCGGGTCGGGGGGAGGCGGGCGTGGGCACAGCATCATGACAGGGGTGGGAGAGAGGCTCGGGCAGACACCAGGAGGAACTCTGCCAGGCCTCAGGGCCCCTCCCCCCGGGGGGGCAGAGGAAATGAGCCAGCGCGGGTGGGGACAGGCCTGGCACAAGCCACCCCCAAGAACTGGCAAGCCCTGCACAAGCTGGTGGCCTTCCATGAGCTGGTGGCCAACAGGCAGGTCTGGGCACGACGAGCAGCAGGTGTCCTCTCTTCACCTCCCGTCCTCTCCCCATCTGAAATGAGGTAGGTCACCAGCATGCAGCCTCTGACTGTCCTTGGTGACCCCCGAGTGGTGGCTCAGTGTGGCTCCTTCCCTCAGGACACATCCATGCAGCCACCCCTGTTTAAGAATGAACGGGTCGGCACGGGACAAGCCTCATGATGGATTAAGCCAAACACAGCTCTCCTGTGTTTGGACGGTGACAGGCACGCAGAGCAGAAAGGTGGAGAGAGGTGGGAGGCTCCAAACTGACGTGCGGCCACAGAGCGCCAACCCTCCCGGCGCACAGTGGGCAAACAGGCCCGAGAAAGACCCTCCTGTGAGGCTGCAGGGGCACATGAGAGTGGCAGGGCTGGGACTGAGCCTCGTGCCACGGCTTCCGCCAGGCGCCAACTCCCCGCTGCTGCACCGCAAACTGCCCGCGTCTTCTCTCCACCTTCATGCTCCCGGCAACAGAGAATGTGGGGTGGACACGGAGAGTGGCTGGGTTGCTGGGGGCCTCAGGAGTGTGAAGTGCTCTTTAGGAAAGACCCGAGAATCATAGCCTGCACCTCGAAAAACAGGCTTCTCCAAGGTCAGTCTGCTCAGGGCCTGGACAGAACCTGCCCATGAACAGGGTCTCAGGGCCAGCCAGTGTTCCGTGGCATCTGCATCCCCTTTACACCCTTTCCCAGCCTCTCTGGGATCTTGGCTGTCTCACCAGTAGGGTGGCTGACCACTCCTGTTGCCTGGGGCTGGGGGGGTTCCCAGGATGCAGCCCCTCCAGGGCTAAAACCTAGCACATCCCAGGCAAACCTGGAGGACCAGTCACTCTCCCTACCAAGGATGTGCTCCCCGACCCCCAAAACACTCTTACTTGCCGGCGTGTTCAGGGCTCCCTGGGCTGCACAGCACAGAATTTGGGAGCAAACCGCATGGATCTGGGGCCAGCATCTTTCCATTAGGCTGGAAGACCCGGCACTGGGACAGCAGACAAAATACAGGCAAGGACGTCCCCACCATTGCTGGCTATGGGGGAATCCCAGGCCCCACCCCTCTGCCCACAGCGGGCAGCCCAGTGGTGCAAGGCCAGGAGCCAGAGCAGACAGGCACAGCTGGCGACCTCCCTCACAAGCAGTCACCCCAGCCACAGTCCAAGTGGTGAGTGACCAGGGCTGCCACACTGGACAGTGCATTCTGGAGCATTTCTATCATCACAGAAGCTGCTACCGGGCTGAGCAGGTCTAGAGGATTCAGGGAAGAACAAGTAGCTGCCCAAGCTGGAGCTCTGCCGAGATGGGGGCGAGGAGCTGGGCCTGGTGTGGAGTGTGAGCTACACATGTAGGTCTGGGGGCGTTTCTGGGCTTTAGGCTGTGAACGCTGTTGCCACTGGGATGGGAGAACAGATGTGGTCATTGTTTCCTTCAAGCCTCACAGGACAAGGTTCCAGCTTCCAGCAATTGTGGAGCACTCGTACAAGACAAAACTGTCTGTTAATAACTGTTGTAAACCTGGACAGAGAGAACAATCATTTGAAGGCACGGAGTGATCAAAACAAGTGAAAATTGGAGGGACGTCCACCCCTGAAAGAGGGGGGTGCATAAGGTGCAATCTGTGTTTACACGGCTTTCCCTGAGGTCACTGCCAGGCCCCACGGTGCACAGGGACATGGAGGAAGCACGAAGTCATCATCTTATCTCCCCAAGGACTCCGCAGACAGAGTTCAGAGCTGCTGAACCACGTGGGAATTGAGGGGAATCTGGAGAGGAGAGACTCAGAGGAGAATCCCCAGATCTGCACATAAACTCTCTGTTATTTTTGGCTGACTGCTGAATTGCACAGGAGCAGGCTGGGAGTCCAAGGAGCAGGAAGAAGACAGTCAGAAGCAGGTGAGCTGAGAACACGGAAGCTGCTCACCGGAGAGATGGTCTGGAGTTACAGTTCTGTTGCTTAGTCAAACCTTGGGCTTTCCCCGGAACCCCAGAAGGCCCACCTCAGAAGGAAGAACCATGTCCCAGGACTAAAGGGGACACGGAATAGGGAATAGGAAAAAGGGCCAAACAGAAATAGAGCTGCCTTAACAAAGCCTGAAACCAAGCCTCCGCAGAATGAAAGTGATCCACTAAAACAAAACCCAATACTCTCCAGAGGAAGATAGCAGAATTTAGAATCTTGCCAACATATCATCCTCATATCCAGCATACAGTAACAAAACAAACAAATAGACAAAAGACGTAGTCATACGAAGAAACAGGAAAATGCAACTCAGGGCTGAGAGAAAAAGCAGTTGATAGAAGCAGACACACAGATGACCCAAATGTTGGAACTGGCAGAAAAGGACTTTAAACCTGAGGGATAATGGCTGAAGAGATGAAAATTTTCAGAGAAAAGTACTTGTTCAAAAAAATAATAACCGAATGGAAATCTCAGAAGTGAAAAACACATGATCTGAAATTTTTAAAAAAATATATCATTGATCAGGATTAACAGCAGATTGAATGCAATAGAAGAAAAAAATCAGTGAACTTAAAGAGGTCAAAACAGAAATCATCCAAACTGAGGCACATAGAAAAAAAGATTAAAAACAGTCGGTGCCTCAATGACCTATGGGACAGTGTGGAGTGATCTAACATATGTCTAATTAAAATTCCACAAGGAGAAGAAAGAAAGAATGGAGCAGAAAAAAATTAATGGAAATATTGACTGGGTTTTTTTTCCCAACTTTGATCAAAAACAGCAAACCTGGAATTCACAAAGTTCCATGAACCCCAAGCAGGATAAATAAAAAGAAAAAAATCCTTGTGCACATTATACCTGGGAACTAAAATCTTAAGCACCCCCCAGCTGATTGAATGGACCCCTCTCTTGGCCAAGGGGACCCCAGAAATACCCTACCACTAATTTTCTGGCCATGAGATGGGTGGTCAGACAGCCCTGGTCATGCCCCCTCCCTGCTTGGGGATGTCCTTTGTGACTTATTACCAGGCTGAAAGCTACACAAGACAAAGCTTAAACCACATCTGCAGTTCCTCAATTTACTTAACAGATGTTGTGAGTCTAGGTATATGTCTGGTGGCTTATCTCTGATTATCTTCTTTTCTTAACTTAAAACATTCCAAGCCTTTAAACAAAGCTTCATTTCTTTAACCAATTACAAATCAAAGAGTCTTTAACGCACCTATAGCCTATAAGCCCCCACTTCGAGATGTTCGGCCTTGTGAGGCCAAACCAAAGCACAACTTCCATGTATTAATTTAGGACTTTACGTATAATTCCTGTCTCCCTAAGATGTATAAAACCAAACTGTAACCCAACCACAGAGAGTCCACTTGCTCAAGGCTTCTTGGGCGTGGCTCCGGGCCATGGTCCCCATACTTGGCTCAGAATAAACCTCTTTAAATTATTTTACAGAGTTAGGGTTATTTTCCGTTGACATACCCAACTGCTGAACACTAAAGATAAGAAAAAATGTTAAAATCACCTGGACAAAAAACATTCACTGCATACAGTGTACAGCAATACAAATCATGATTAACTTCTTGCCAAAAACTATGGAGGCCAAAAGACAACGAATGCCAACTTAAAAGTGCTGAAAGAAAAAAGGTGTCAAGCTATAACTTTATATACAACTAAAATATCTTTCAAAAATGAAGACAAAATGAAGTAATTTATCAGACAAACCAAAGGTGTGAGGTTATGTAGCCAGCAGAGCCAGCCCACAACAAAGCCCAAGGATGCCTTTCAGTCTGAAAGAGCAGGACGCAGACGGAAACTCACGTGTACGGGAAGGAATGGAGAGGACCAGAAAGAGTCAGTATGTGGGTAAATACAAAGCCTTTTTCTTATAACATTTAAAAGGCATTGACTGTTTAAAGCAAAAATAATAACCATGTGCTTTTAGGTTTACAAAGTGAGAAATAAAATGTGTGACAAGAGTACCAAGGACAGGAGGAATGAAAGTGGAATCACACCGCGCAAGGCGGTAGGTTCCCGCGCCACTGACCTAAGGTAGATGCGGATACATTAAGGATGCATATTCACACCCCAGGCACGTCGGGCGCAGCGGTACCTGTAATCCCAGCTGCTTGGAGGCTGAGATGCAAGGATCCCTTAAACCCAGAAATTCGAGGCTGCAGGTGATGTTGTCAGCTCCACGGGAGGTGTGATTCCTTCTCCCTGTCCCAGGATTTCCTAGCCATGCAGTAGCGCCCCACCCCCACCCTCCATCCTGGCCCAATGGCACAGAGCAGAAAGCCCCAGGGGGCAAATCCGCACCGCCCCTTGCCTGGGTAACATCTGAACAAGAAAGGGGAGCCTAGACTGCTACCACAAAGGCCTCTTACAGCCTCTTTTCATTAAAAATCTTAAACTCCTAATTACCCAAGGAGCAGAAATTTACCAGCTACCTACCCCAAGGCTCTGTCCTGCATGTGCTGGATAAATTAATACGTAGTTTTAATCAATCACCCAGCTCTATTCCCTGAGCAATGCCCTTCTCCTCCGTGGGACCTTCGCTCCTCACTTGAAGAAGCCGCCTCGAATTAACTGCCCGAAGGTCCTTCCTACTGCTCAGCAACTGACAGTCTCCAGCCCACGGCTGTGCTCCTCCTGCCTGGGGCCGGGCCTGAGCCTTGAAAACCCACTCACACCTTTCATCTCAGTGGCAGCCAGGTGGCAGATAATCCTTGTCACTGCCTAGCATATGAGGAGATCGTGTTGTCTGCCGCTGCGGTCCAGGCTGCAATGAGAACAAGGAGGCCAGAGGTTACTGTGTGCAAGACGGAGAGAGACAGAGAGAGGGAGGGAGGGAGGGGAGTGGGAGAGGAAGCGATGAGACATGGGTGTTGCCTGCTTTTAATTCCGGAAGGACTTACAGGGTAGTGACTTCCAAATGTGCATCACTTGAGAACCAGCTTTGTGGTTTCAGCCCTCTCCATGCACCAACTAAACTGCCGTCTAGTCAATATTTTTTACTGCATTGGATTCGTCTTCAAAGTGTGCTTCTCTTCACCACCAACAATGGGAAACGAGCACCTGGTGCCATAACTGGAGGGCGTAAAACAAAGGCACAGCCCCCACATTAAACCCCAAGCGTCCCCTCTGGCCATGGCCTCGCAGCTAAGAGCCCTGCTGGGAGGCGGCAGTCCAATGTGTAAATCCTGGCTCTGGCAGTTGCTGTGTGATTCTGGCCAAGTCCCTTAACCTCTCTGAGGCTCACTTTGCTTCTCTGTGTCACCAAGTCACTGACACCCACAGGCATGAGGTCTAACTATGACAATGACACAAACTGTCAAGTGCAGGGGGCTGTGAGGGGCTGACGGGGCACAGAGAGACTCTCTCTAGCCCTGACCTGGGTTCTCCCAGTTCAGGCGCTTCCAAAGTTCTGCCTCCCCCGGGACTGAGGGCTCCTCAGAGGTAGGACGAGTTAGGTCGATCCAGTCATGGCAGCCATTTCCTTGGACATTTTTAAAGTACAGTCATGTAACGCGTAACGACGTTTCAATTGATGACGGACCGCGTAGATGACAGTGGTCCCATAAGATCACAATGGAGCTGAAAAACTCCTATTGCCTAGTGATGTCGCAGCCGTCCTAACATCGAAGTGCGACGCGTGACTCCCGTGTTTGTGGTGCGGCTGGTGTACACCGACCTACCGTGCTGCCGGCTGCGTGAACGCACAGCACGTGCGATTGTGCACGGCGCATACTTGACAGTGACCGTAAACGACTGCTACTGGTTTATTTACCATCTTATACTTTTTATCATTATTTTAGAGTGTCCTCCTTCTCCTTATAAAAAACACACTCCCTGCGAGCAGCAGGCCATGGCCCGCCAGCAGCACCCCCGTCTGCCAGCTTCATCTCATGGCCACTGTGTCCCCTGATCGCACCATTTCTCTTGTGCTTGTCTTAGTCCCAAGTTGTTTTGCTCTTCACGGCCCCAGGCGTACAGAATCCACAGCTAACATTGCCAGTAAGAGGCCCTGTCCGGTGATTGACCTGAACAAGAAATCAAGGCTGGCTCAGGACCATGATGGGGATCAGTGGCAGCTGCTGCTCCCAGGCAGGCACGGCCCCGCCCCCCACAGCCACGATCCTGAGCAGGAATGAAGCGTCGGAACCGGTAAAGGCTCTGGGTCGGTGAAGGCAAAGACACTAACGAAAATTCAAGATTGGCCTTTATCAGACATGGAGAAACTTCTACCACCGGGATTGAAGACCAGGCGCAGAAGCACATCCCTCCAGGCACCGTGACAATCACGGCCAAAGCAAAGAGGCCGTTGAAAGAAAAGGCTGAACCCAGCTACGATGCTGCACTCACTGTCAGTCCCGGTGGCTTAATGACTCCAGAATTGTTATTCATGGAGTACATGAAAGCAAGCGGTGTGTCTGCAATGGCTGACATGAAGGCAGCTGAAGAAGTTTTGGAAACTCTAGATTAGCTGGCTGTGGAGGAAAATTACTGCCAGGGCAAATCTTCAATGCGGGTGAAACCTCCCTGTCCTGGAAACGATGCCTGGAAGGACTTCCGCACATGAGGAAGCCAAGTCAGCGCCAGGTTTCAAGGCTCTCGAGGACAGCATCGCCGTCCTGCCTGGGGCAGTGCTGCGGCTACAGGTGGAAGCCCTTGGTGGTCTGGCAGTGAGCGCCCAGGGCCGGTGGGCTGCAGGAGCAGCAGGAAGCCACGGCTGACCCAGCCCCTCTCCGACGCCCTCCTGACTGCTACGTGAATCGCACACCCTCAGGATTCTGCTTGCTGAGGACAGTGTTCTCGCACACCCTTCTGTTGGGGACCTTTATCCCAGTATCAAATCGGCGTTTCTCCTTCCAAACATCACCTTCGACCCTACTAACGGACCAAGGAGTTACAGCAGCTTTTAAGGCCTGCGACCTGAGGACCTCGCCCGGGCTGCTGCTACAACCATGGAAGACACTGAGAAGATGCTGCTACAATTCTGGGAAGATCACAGCATCTACAACTGCATCACACTTGCTTGGCTTGGGGTGGTGTCACCAAAAAGTGTACGAGGTTCGTCCATGAAGAGGATTTGCCAAATACCAGGAGGCTGCAAAAGTCAACAAGGCTGGGGTTGAGGTGGCAAACAACCCGAACCCTAACCTGGGTGTGCAGGAGCATGACAGGCACTCCTGGAGGTGGCTCCTGAGGAACTGACTGGTGAGGAGTTGCTGGGACTTTCGGGAATGCTCTTCCTGAAGAACAGGAAGAGAAAAGGAGACTGCAGAAGAAACAGAAAACTCCCAAGAAAACTCCCAGTGACGGGTTAGCAGAAGCTTTTGAAGCCCTCAACAAGCTCCTTAAACACTCTGCAAACAAGGACTCCAACACCGAAAGGTCTCACTCAGAGAGAGGCGTGTTCACGGTGCCTCATAGGCTTACAACTAAGTCTCTGATGATAGAAAGAAACAAATGAAGCAAACCATCTTAGATGTATCTCTGAAAAGAGTGACACCTCCCCGAGGCTCAGGCAGGTCCTGCAGGGGCGTCCAGAAGACATACTGTGGGCGCGGGAGGTGACAGCCCCTGAGGACCTTCAGTGGGACAAGATGTGGAGAGGGGAGACAGTGATGCCGACGATTCTGACCCTGTGCGGGTCTAGGCGAATGTGAGTGTTCTCAGTTCTTAACAAAAAAAGTTTAAAAACGTTTTAAATAGAAAAAAGCTTATAGAACAAGGATATAAAGAAAAATATTTTTGTACACCTATACAATGTGTGTTCCAAGCTAAGTGTTATTACAAGAGTCAAAAGGTTAAAAAAAATTAAAAGTTTATAAAGTAAAAATATTACAGTAAGTTCGGGTTATTGTTGAAGAAAAACATTTTTTGATAAATTTAGAGCTGCCTAAGTGTGCAGTGTCCGTAACGTCCACAGTATCGTGATGCCCTGGGCCACACACACACTCCTCACTGACTCGCCCAGAGCGGCTTCCACTCCTGCAGGCTCTGTGTTACGCCCTGCACGGCTGCGCCCTTTCTACCTTCCACACCGTGTCTTTACTGCGCCTTTTCTATGTTTAGAAACGTTTAGGTCCACAGACACTGACCACTGCGTTACAGCAAGCAGCACAGTGCAGGCGCGCAGCCCAGGAGCAACAGGCTATGGGTTTGTGTAAGTGCCCCTGACGTTCATCCAAGACAAAATCGCCTACCGACACATTTCTCAGAACATATCCCTGTCATTCAGTGACACGTGACTATACTTTCTTGTACTTTCATCTTTCCCCACAGCGAAGAGGTCCACAAGTTTTCTGAGCAAAAACAACTGCAGGGAAGTGCCTCCCAGAAATGAGGTGGAAGGAAAGTTAACGGAGAGGTCTGGGCCCCCGCCCTGGGTTCTCCCCAACACGGTTCTCCTGCTCAGGACCTGGGCCTTGCTCTGTAGCAGTTGTGGCCCTGGATAGTGACCCCAGTGGGTGGTCACCCCAGGATGATAGGAGAGAAGCCCCTCAGCCCCTCCCCCGGGTAGCCTGTCCCACCAAACCGCTGGGCTTTGCCATGCTGTGATCGTGTCCAAGTGCCCAGAGCCAGCCCCAGGGCACTGTGGTCACTGTGGTTAACTCCCAAGACCAGTCTGCTCCCCCAGGTGCACCTCCCCTGCAGCAGACAGGCTAGCGGACTCTGGGAAGGGGAGGTACTGCCTAGGTGGGTATTCACTGCACCCACAGGGTCCCCTGAGCACCTGGGTGGACATAAAACTTCAGACGGGCCCTGCTGGGGCAGAGGCTGCCTTGCAGCCAGGGAGCCACGCCACACCCAGCACTAGTGACATGCAATGTAGGAACACTGTGCTCCAGGCTGGGTTCCCCTCACACCTACCTGTGAGGCGTTCTCTAGATCCCACCTGTCCAGGTGAGATGCTGAAGCTTAGAGCAGGTATCAGTGAGTCCTTGGGGCGGGCCACGGCCCAGTTGCAGTGGTCAGCCCTTGCTAGGCCTCATCTGACCACCTACACCCAGACATGCCATCATGTCGCCCAGTGTCACAGTGTGAGCTGTGGGCAGGGTGTAGTGGTGCTGGGGGCCAGCAGGAAACAGTACCTGAACTGGTGGTTGGGCCCAGGTGACATGGCCCATCAAAGGCCATTTCTGCCAGAGGGTTATGCTGCGTGAAGGGGTCCACACGGCGTGGCGACCCCCACTCAGTGCAGCTCTCGGCCGGCCAGGACCCCACCTGGGAGAGCAGAAGTCACCCAACACCACCTCCTGAGGACTCCCCAGCTCCGTCCCCCGGAAGCCGCTCTGAGATTATCCTTGGGGCTTGTTACTGCAAACTGCCTGTCCCGTCGCAGGGGAGCCCATTTTCCCCAGGGCCACCGGCTCCGTCCAGGACTGCAGCTCTGGAGCCAGGCCTGGAGTCCAGGAGCACTGACCGCAGAACCAGGACACCGTGGCTACTGCCCTGAGCCTCCCTCACACGGGAAATTGAAGTCGATATTCTGGGCTTGGGGAGGGGAAGGAGGGGCCCAGCCACCTGGAGCCATCTGAGCCTGGCGGAGGCTGCACTGCCCTGGCAGGACTGTTCACCCTGGTGGGGGTGCACACCCTGGCACAGGGCAGGCCCTGGGCAGCCTCCCAGCTTAGGCTCAGTGCTGAGCTCAGCCCAGGGGTGTGCACCTTCCAGGGCAAAGGTCAGGCTGCTCCTCCTGGGGGCTCCCTGCAACTCCCCCTCCCCAGGCCTCTGCCACCCCTTCCTCACTGGCTCAGCCCTCCCCTCTGCAGGGACAGTGCAAGCGCTGCAGGATTGCAGAGCTGAGAGGCCCCCTATGTGCTGAGCAGCAAGCGCAGCAAGCCTCGGCTCCTTGGTGCACCATGAAGACACTTCCTCTCCTTGGGCAGCGGTCCACAGGCAGGTGGGTGGTGGGGAGCCCTGGTGGGGACATCCTTGGGAACTGGGCTCTTTCTACTCTCCTGCTCCACCACCCTCAGCATGTGGGATCCCGGTGGCTCCCTCAGGGCTTCTGTGCAGATGTCCCATGCAGGATGACGTCCCCCTACGTAGGCAACACTCCCCAGAAGCACTGGCAGAATCCCTTGTGCCTCACTGGCCTAACTAATCGCCAGAGGGGAGCGGCATCCCCGTGGCCACTCAGACCAACCAGGACTTCTCCCACTGCTGCAGAGCACCAGCGTCATAGGGAGAAGGGGGAGGGTGGGGACACCCCCACCACGAGGGGCTTGAGAGGCAGACACAGCCCCTTCCCCACCTGGCCAACCCCTCCTCTCGGGTCCCCAGGACTGACTGGGGACTCCTGAGGGCAGGGACAAGCACCCCAGGTGCTGCACAAAGCTGACCACATTTTTTAGAGAAGGAATGCGTTTATTCTCACTGCCTGTGAACAAGACCCAGGACACCCACACCACGGACTACTACACAGCTGTTAACAATGAGGCAGATGAGCCAGACGGAAAGGTCTCCAGGACACGCTCTGTGGAAAATCAGGGAGCAAAACAGCGTCTATCACATGCAGGCTTTTGTGTAAAACCGTAGAAATAATTTTAAATAGAAACGCATCAGGATCTTTTCTTCTGGACGGAATAAAAAGAACTGTCACAAGAGTTCTGGGGAGAGGGCCCCCTGAACAGGGCAGGGAGAATTAGGGCCTCTCTCTGACGCTCGTGGTTTCCAAGCCTTGTAGATGTCATCATTTATGATTCTTTTTCGTGCCACTTAGAGGGGCTAGGTAAGGAAATTATGGGTGTTTTGCTTTGTTTTGTTCTCTGTAATTCTAAAAATAACCTCAACATATAAGCCTCACGTGTTTTTACAATACGAATCTGGTGCTCGCCCCGAGCAGCTGCTTTCTGGTGCGGCAGGAGGCTCCGCAGGAGCGGCTGCACTGCTCCCTGCCCTGTCCTCCCACAGACGCCGCGAAGCGCGGCAGGGGGTCAGGGCCCCAGGGAGGGCCTCGAAAGGCCTCCCCAGCCGCTCTCGCAGAGGACCCATGAGAATCTGCACTGTCCCCCGATGCACAGACGCTGTGCACGCTTGAAAGTGACCGCACTGAAAACAAACGCAGCACCCAGTCGGGGTTATGAGTGACTCTGGCTTCTCTGGTTCCCTCTGTTCATGAAATAGTCACATCACCCCGAGAACGTGGAGGGAGGCAGAGGAAATGGCAGCGCAGACACTGCGGTGTTGATGAGCTGGTGACATTCCCTCCTGGCTGGCCTCCCCACTCAGGCCTCAACTCTCGGGGAGGAAGCAGCTCCCGGGATCCGCTTTTTCTTCTTGGTGGCCTGGGACGGCCGCAGCTCCCCAGGCCCGTGGGCAAATGGGCAGCAGTCCGAAGGCAGAGCACAGCCGTCAGGGTGGTGAGTGAAAAACCAGCAGAGGCGGGTTTTGAAAGATTCAGAAAACAGTCTCCGTTTTGCTTCTGGTTGCTTTTTCTTCTGTAGTTTCTCTTCTCTCCAATCGCGAATGTGAACTCTCCCATTCAGAACTGTAGTTTGGAACGGAGAAAAGACAGGCCAAGAAGTTAACCTGGAAGTTCCCTAATTCACCAGGATTTGTCAAGCTCCCACTCCAGGAGAGGCCTCACTGGCACCCGCAGGAGGTGAGGAGCGGCCTCACACACACCCGGGAAGAGTTTCAGGCAGAAGCAGCAGCAAACCCAAGTGACCAGGGACGACTGCATCAGGGCCGGCCAGAGCAGAGGGGTAGAGGGAGGGCCGAGGACAAGGCTGGGTCACACAGTAACTCGTGGGGCACCACCCTCTGGGTGAGCCGGCACAGGCTGCGGGGTTATCGTTTTAGAAGGATCACTTTAGTGGCTGAAGGGGGGACCAGGAGAACTGCAACTGCGGTCCCTGGTTTGGGTAAACAGGAGAACGTTTGTGCCGCGGCACATCTCGGCAGCACCAGCCAGAAATGGGTGTGGCAGGAGGCGCAGCAGGGTGCTGGGTGCGGGGCAGCCTCTACTACCTGGTGTCTCCACAGTCAGAGCTCCCCACCGGATGCAAATCGGGAGTCGGGGACCAGGAGCCCCAGAAAGGCGGGTGAGGGGGCCTGTGTGTCGTGATTTAGACACCCAGTCCAGAAGTGCCTCTGGGACCCCACAGCCAGGGCTGGTCTCCGAGCAGGGAAGCTGAGGAGACACAGAGCAGGGTTGGGGGCAGGGAGGGCAGCGGTGGGCCACTCGCAGCACAGGCAGGGCCAGGCCTTCCGGCCCTCCTCCAAGCTGCCCCCACCCGGCCGCCAAATGGCTGAGATTCACCCTGCGCCTCCACTCAGCCCTCTCTTTCTGAGATGCTGATGACTCCACGGGGCACGCAGCCAAAGCAACCAAACCCTTCCTGGTTTTCCCTGGAAGCTATAAAACCGCTAGAGACGGAAAGGCTCCAGGAGAAATAAAGGAACGTTATTGAGTCTGTCTGGCTTACCGACTTCCAATGAGAACTTGAAAGTGTGTGAATGAAAGCTTAGATTTTGCTTTCAAATCACCCTGTATTAGGGCAATAATGAGCCTGTTTGCCCTCAGCAGACTGAGTTTTAAGAACATCTTCCCCTGGAAACCAGAGATGTGAGCTCAGAGAGGGGGCCCTTGCTGCACCGTGGGGCACCGTGGGGGGACTCGTCTCCAGAGGCGGGGTGGGCTCCGAAGCTTCTGTCTGCCAGGCAGGGTCAGCCAGGTGCGACCTCCTCACCTCCCACACAGGCTCAAGTTTCTTAACCTGAACTCAAAGGTTCTGGCAACTTACAGGACATTTGTTGGATGTCCCCACGGCAGCGCCTCCAGGACTCACCTGGCCTGTGGGGGGCCCAGGACCCCTCAAGTGTGCTTGGGAGCCTCAGGGCAGAGCCTCCTCCAGACTACCAGCGAGGTGTGACCCAAATAGCCAGGTGCCCTGACACTCTCAGGAGAGTCTGAGCATGGGGTACCCTGAGGATAGGGGACCCTGAGGGAGGGGGAACACTGAGGATGGGGGACCCTGAAGATGGGGGACTCTGGGGGAGAGGAATCCTGGGGGAAGGGACCCTGGGGGAGGGGAACCATGGGGGGGGGGACCCTGAGGACAGGGACCCTGAGAGAGGGAGGACCCTGAGGGAGGTGGGACCCTGAGGACCAAGGACCCTGGGGGAAGGAGACCCTGAAGATGGGGGACCCTAAAGAGGGGGACCCTGAGGATGGGGACTCTGAGGAAGAGCCACCTGCAGAGCTGGGGGGCCCCTCCCCACAGGTGGTTTTGGGAATTAAGACCACATCTGGCCACATCACTGGGCAGCGCCTGTAGGGCCAGAAGTGGATCCAGCATGCTTTCTCAGGCCTGGGGATGGGCACTCACAACGCTGAAGCAGCGCTGGGGACCGCAGGGCTGCCCAGGCACATGCTCCTAGGTCTACACCCCAGGACACAGAGCAGCTCCCTGCCAACCACTCCTGACACCGAGCCCCTGCTCCCAGGCAGGCCCGTGCCAGATGCCAGAGGAGGTGGTGCTCCAGAAGCTCGAAAGTCAGGCCACCAGCAGACTCCTCCTGTGGAAACACACTCCTGACATTAAAATGCAGTCATAGGAAGAAAACACGCCCTGCACAGGCTCACTTCTCCTGTGTTTCCGAATTTCCTCCCTGCTGTGTGTTCCCGGGGCTTTCACTCAACACAGGAACCCACTGTCACTGTCCCAGCACCCCCACGGTTCTGACAGCAGACACTGCCCTCACCGGACCGTTCCGAGGAACTGGCTGAAGGTTACAGAGAGTGCTCAGAGGTCACAGGCTCAGCGCCGTATCAGCGCAGCCTCGCCACTGCTGGGGACCCCGGGCAAGTTCCCAGACCTCTCTGGGCTGTGTCCCCAGGTTCAAGGTGGGAAAGCCTGACTCACACTGAGCGCAGGTGGAAATGAGACCCGCACACCCTGCAGCAGGCGCCGCGCCTGCCCTGAGCCTCACATCCGTGCTTCCTCATTGATGCCGCGTGGCAGCCCCCAGACGGTGCCTGGTACACAAAGTGCTCAGCGCTAGCTGACCTGAAGTCATCTGAACACGTTTCTGTTTCCTCACTCTCAAGCATTTCTTTAGCCCCATTAGTTGAAAAACAAAACAAAACAAAACCAAACCTCATACGGAGATAACACCCGGCTCCGGTGCATATTTTTTGCGTGACTAGAGGAGAATGTTTATTTGAAACTCAATCTCCAAGCCTACTCAGAAGTGTTTCCAAAAATAATTTTGCCCCTTGATGTGAACTGCACAGAAAAGCACTAACATACATGCATATTTATAATGGGAAAAAAAAGACTGTTTCATGAAATCAAACAAAAAAATGCGTTGGGAAAAACAGAAGAGAGGTCCCTCTGGGCTGCAGGAAGTATCGTAACCGCCTAAAGCTCTGTTGAGAGGAAGAGCAGATTCTAGGCTCGACTGCCAAGCCCAGAGCCCAGCCAGCGCCGCACGCCCAGCATCCCCCACAGAGCTGGCTCTGGGCCCCCTCTGCCAACCCCCAGAAATGCAGGCTCCAGCCATGATTAGCAAAGCCAATTTAGGTAGACCAAGTTTACCTCCCCAAGGACAACCAGGCCACCCAAAAGCAGTGTGTGTGAGAAAATCTGCAACCTTTGCTCTTGCGTACACACAGGACAGCGCGTGCACACCCATGCTCTCACACACGAGTGGGGGCACAGGGAAGAGCAGCTGGCAGCACTCAACTCCCTTAGCAGGTCTACGGGCTGGGGCGGAAGTGGGGTGGGCAGAGGTATCTCTGTCAGTGTGAGGCCCGTTATGGCCTCCTTCCTTCTCCGCCTTAACCCTAACCTTAATCCTAACCACTGGCCTCCCTGAGCCACTGGCCACTGGGCTGCAGCACAAAGGTGGGGGGTTGGGCCACCTGCCCCAAGTCCTGGGGCCCAGATAACCACTAACATCCCTGGTATCCCCAGCCAAGGCCACTGGGCCAGGCAGGTATACACCCCATGGATGGCTTTGCTCATCTTGGAAAGGCCCCCGGCCCAGCAGGGCCACCTGTCCCCTTCCCCACACAGACCTCCAGCAAGGCACCTCCCCTGCTCTGCTGGACGCACCCCTCACAGGCTTGGTGCACCTGGGGACAGGAACCTCAGTGGGCATCCCTCAGCACAGAACGCTGCACACACCCACATGGAACTCTGCCCTCAGATGGCATCTCAGGGGCCTGCGATCGGCAAGGGAGTGGGGTCAGTACACCCCCGCTCCTGCGCCATGACCTGCTCACCCAGTGACGCATGCGGAGCACCACAGAGGTGGGCTCCAGGCTGGAGCGAGCACTGCAGAGTAAGTGCGGCCCCACCCACAAGGTGCTCACAGTCTGGTTGGGTGCGATGTGGCGAGGGCCACAGATTGAGACACAAGTGGGTGCCAAACCCAGGCCCAGGAGAGGCAGGCTGGGTGGGGGGGACGGGAGCAGTTTAAGAAGGAGGTTTCGTGGAGGGGACACTGGGCTACACCTTGTAAGACCTGGCGCTCATCAGGGTCCACTGCGCAAGTGGGACAGGAGCAAGCAGGAAGCTTCTGGAGAAGAGAGCACAGGAGGAACATGAGCCACTGGCCACAGGGGAAGAACGCGGGGTGGGGGTGTCAGTCTGACAGAAGCAGTGGAGCCAGAATGGGAGGCAGCACCACCATCCTGGCCTGGGGGAAGGCATGGGCTGCAGCTAGGCCGCCACACTGCTGTCAGCACCTGCCCCCACCCGCCACACCTGCCTCCATAAAGAACAGGTGGAGTGAGGTACACAGCACCAGCCCACAGCGGCCTCCATGCAACACTTCAGGGCAGAAACAGGCGCCAACTACTTAAGAAGCACCAACTGTGGAGCCAGCCACCATGTGGGGACTGAACACAGCCCTGCCCTCAACCCTCACGGCAGCCGACGGACTCAGGGCCTGCACACAGCAGGCCCCACACAGACGGGGGACACGGAAGCTGGACTGGGGCTCCTTTCCACCATGACTCAGTGTCATCCCTCCCGCTAGTCAGAGGCCCCACAAGCCCCACCTCTCGCTCCTCCCCAACTGGGGCCTTTTGTACATGCTGTTCCTCCTGTCTAAAATGCTTTTCCCTGTCCTCATCAAGACTGACTCCCATTTTCCTTCCAGTCCTAGCTCAAGTGTCCTTGTATAAGTAAAGCCTTCCTGGGCGCCCTATGGCAGCCAGTTCTCCCTGCACAAAAAACCATGGCGGTGATGCAAGGCATGGCGGTGATGCAAGAAGACATGACCACTATTTTTTTCTTTTTTTGAGACAGGGTCTTGCTCTGTTGCCCAGGCTGGAGTGCGGTGGTGTCATAGCTCACTGCAGCCTCCAACTCCTGGGCTCAAGCAATCCTCCTGCCTCAGCCTCCCAAAGTGCTGGTATTACAGGTGTGTGCCACCGTGCCCAGTTCTATGCCCATTTTTAAAGATACGCGTGGCCGCCTCAGGTGAAATAGCATGCCAGCTGGGATTCACTTCAAAATACTTCAATGAAGGGGAAAAAAAGGCCGCATGAAGCAAGTACAGCAAATTCTCAGCCTTCTGGTGATCCTATCCGGGAATTCCCTGTACCGTTCGCACCACCTTTCTGTACACTTGAAAACCTTAAACAGAACTTTTTAAACCTCAGGTACCTGGCGAACACCAGTTGTGTTTCCCTCTCCCTCGTTAGACCGTGAACTTCAGCACAGCTGGGCCTGAGTCTGCCTGTGGCAGTCCTGGGGTCACAGGCGCCCCTGCAGGAGGGAAGCAGAGCGCAGCTTCCCACAGGAAGCGCCCCCAGCACTCAGCGTGGGCAGTTGGCAGGAATCCTGGCCTGCGACGGCAGGGCAGGGCAGGAGCTCTGCCCAACCCCCCCGGCTGGCTCTGCAGCTCCAGATGCTGCAGCGCACAGGCAGCCAAGAACGAAAAGCAGAGCAAGCCATGAAACCCCACCCAGAAAAGTCCCCTGGGAGGTTCCGACCCATTGTGTCCTGCGTGAGGAGCAAGGGGGCGAGGCTGGGCCTGGGGGGTGCCGGGCTGGGCGAGAGGTGGAGAGAATCCAAGAGGGAAGGGGTGAGTGACGTCCCACCCCAGGTCAGATGCTGCCCCTGTGGATCTGGGGGACACGGGGAACTCTGCACCAACTGCCCGACCTTCAGTGTGCTCGATTACTCTAAAGCAAAATGCTTACTTCACTGAAAAAAAGGAGGAAGGAAGGAAAGATCGTGGCGCAAGGTTTCTGAGAGGACACGTCACTGGCTTAGGGGTGGAGTGTCCCCACACATGAGCCCTGTACCTTCGAAAACCTGGTGGCTGTTTCTCAGCAGCGTCTGCAGGCCTCCGCACTCCCGCTTCAGCCTCTGCAGGGTCTCCTTGTCCAGCTCACTGGCTACTTCTGCCAAGGAGAGGCTCTCTGTTGAAAAACCGGGTTTCCCCAAAACAACAACAAAATGTTACAAACCAGTTAAACAGGCAGAAACTGTTGGGTCCAGAGTCTGGAAGTCAATTCTGGTTCTACAAGCTCAGATCCCTCGTGCGCTTCAGCAGGAAGGGCCGTGTGAATTTAATTGACTTCACCCACTCCTCACCACAGCCACCTGCGAGGGCAGTGGCACCACCTGACCCAGAGCAGGACCGCAGCTCCCAGGCCTGAGACCCAGTGATGCTGCCAGCTTGGGGTGACCGCTGCCCAGGACTGTTCTCCCTGGTGACCCACATGGGGATGGCTGCTTACAGACAAGGTCCCTCAGACTAAGGAGGAGAGGGCAGGGCCGGTCAGCCTGGAATCCGAGCCCTCACACACACCAGCAGCTACTGGCTCCAGGTAGAACAGGCAGCAGCAGGTAGAACATTAGGACTTTAAGAAACAAAACAAAAGCACAGACATTACAGTGGTGGCCTCTTTTCCATTTAGAATTTCTACTCTCAGAGCCTGCATGCATTTCAAAATGCTCCACTCTAATCAGAAAACCTGGTGACAATGAAGTCAGCTTATTACCAAAATATCACATAAATACGAAATGAAAATCGGTTTTCCCATGTGTATTTGCCAAGAACTTCCTGCCAGCTGGGCGCTGCATGCCACGCCTTACTTGCGCCCTCCCTACGCTGCTGCAGGTGAGCTGGGGATACTTGCGCCCTCCCTGCAGGTCAGTCTGTCAGACACGCACAGGCGGCGCCACCTGGAGACTCTCCATCAAAGCCCGGCCTACTCTCAAGGCCCACCTCTCAGACCTGCCTCAAATCCATTCCGAGAGGAGTCAGGACATTTGAAGAAAAACTGAATGTTGTCCCAGTCAGCCCTCAGTCCTCTGGAGGGCTCTGACCCAATGCCACCTGCATGACACTGATCTCACACACCCTCAACCATGGGCGCTCCAGGCAGCTCAGCGTGTTCTGCCCGTCAGCTGCCTGAAGCTGCTGGAGGGCAGGAATCTTCCCGCATCTCTCTCCGGAGGGTGGATGCCCTCGCTGAGATTGGTTAGGTCCTGAGGACAGACCCACACACGACCCTTAGGGCTCAGAAGTGCAGGGGCCCTGCCTCAGGGCTGGCTGGGCAGGGACGACCCAAGGACCTGCAGGCCACCTGTAGGGGAGGCTGTGGGCTGGGAGACCAGGGCACACCTCCACACCTGCTAGGCAGCTTCTCACACCTGGGGGTGCCTGGGGAGCCTCCAGCATGCCCCAGACCTACAGTCACCAATCTGGAGGTGTCCCTGGCACCCCAAGTGTTCCCAACAGGCAGGCAGGACTGAGCCTGCCTCTGTCACTCAGAGCCACCTCTGCTCTCTTAAGTGCGTGGCTCTCTAAGTGCAGGAGAAAGAAAGGTTCCACTTTCCTCACGGAAAGGCTTTCCATCCCAGGCACAGGCCAGCATCTCCTGCACTCCCATCATTTCCTGCGAATTTAAAGGTCAGCTCGCACTCAGGAATTTTCACTGCTCACCATTCCCTGCACTTGGGAACTCTCAGATCCACTCTAACATCCCCCGGGTGCCCTGTGGTGGGCTCCACGCTCCACCAGGCCCACCAACAGGCCCCATCCCCAGTGTGCCTTACTACGAGCTCTGGTCATCACAGTGGGGTGCACCTAGTCAGCGGGGCCAACCCAGAGACCCCTGACCCAGGCCACTCTGGCCAACAGCTGCCACCAGGTCCCTGGAGAGCCCTTCTCACTAGACACCATCAGCTCTGCATTATATCTGAAGGGGGGATGTGCACCATGGTCCTGCCATGTCACATGTACATGAGAGATGAGCGGGTGAAATGATGAAGAAGGAAACAGATGAGGAAGACAGGGCTCGGAGAGTAAGGGTCCCTGCCACCTCCCTGATGTGCCAGCTGGCAGGTGCCGCTGGCAGGTGCCACCGCTGACCAGCATGACAAGGGCCGGCAGGGGTGGGGCTCCAGCTCCCCTCCCGTAACCTGGAGCTGCGGGAGAGGCGGCCCCACTCTGCCCTCTGGCGGCCAAGCCACATCCTAGTCGCCAAGTTGCTTCTTGGAGAGCAGCCCCCTGAATGCCACTAATTTCAGCGTGTTACTCATCCCACAAGAACAATCCGATGCAATTTTCTCCCTTTTATCATGACTGATTCTTGTATTTTGGGGATTTCAAAGAGAATTAAATTATCAAATCATAACATCTCTAAATATTACCATATATTCAAGGGGATAGCACCTTTTTCTGGCATTCGGTAACCTGTTTTCTGTTTGGATAACTTGTACAGAGTGAAAATGAGTAGCTCTAGCCTCTGAATCTGTGTGTTTTTGTAAAGGTTAATTAAGGGTCCAAACTTTGCCACTCCCTGCCCTCCCCTGAGGTATCCGAAGCCCTTTATGTTAATAGGAACTATTAGGAAAATTTTAAATACGCTTGAAAACAGCCTATTCAACATCCATGTCTTTTTTGAAGTGCATTTAACCACTGGCCTATACACCTGCACACTGGCTACAGAGAAGAGAATCACTGCCTGAAACCCAGCGCATGTGCTGGCCCTGCGGGTGGTGGTCGGCTTACCTCCCCCATTCCAGGTCTTCGAACTCCCATTTTGAGAACTTCTTGGGTTTAATTGCTTTCCACCTAACAACAAATTTGCCACTTGCAAAACCACTTGGTCAATAAAATCTCGGGGGAGGGTGGCACAATTCCTCACATGCTCAGCTTTGTCTCTGGGGTGAAATCCGGGCAGCCAGGGTCCTTCCACCTGGGCCCCTGCTGCACGCTGAGCAGGCCTGGCCTCGGGGACACACTCGGCTCTGGCGTCCAGGGCTCTATGACCATCGCAGTGACCAACACAGCCAGCAGCAACCTGGGGTGGAGAAGCGGAAGGCTTCCGGCCAAGCAGGTGCACAGGGCAGCCCCGCCTGCTGGTGATGTACTGAGTCCTCTGTGCATCAATCAAAGCTTCTTCCGTGGGCAGATATGTTCTCAATTTCCCAACGAGACAGACCTGCGCTTGAAAATAGCCAAGTTAAGTACTTCAGCAGGCTCATATAAACTTCAAACTTCTCCATGCAATTCTCTTGTTCACAAAAATTTTAGACACTTATCATGAATAATCCTTATTTTAAAAATTAACACCAATATAAATGACTTAAAAATAGAAAACTAACAGAGCCCATGAAAACTCTCATCACTCAGACCTTCATGGAGACCAAAGGAAAGTTCAGAGTCTGAGTTCATGGAGCCTGGCAGCCACACCATTCCAAAGGCTTCACTCACTCGCGGTCACCTCATTCCATCACACACTCACCCCAGGAGCAGATGCAGATATTAACGCTGAAGAGTTCTCGAGGGGACTATATGAGGCTTTGTATCAACCTTGCAGAGTAAGTGTATTCAGAGTAGAGTGCTTGGTACTGTGTAGATGTTCAACTTGCACTAATTTCCTTCCTTCTTGGTAAATCCAAACAAAGGCCATTGTTCAAACGCTCCCCTCTAGAGAGCAAAGCCTAGCCAACAATGCTGTTGTGGGGCGCCTCATTGGTGGACTTCCTCTCTGGGCATTAACCACAAAGCCAGTTACACAGTCATGAAGAAGCCGACCTAATCACATCAGAAGCACACCTCGTTACTCCCAGCTCTGCCACCTGCTGTGTGACCTTAACTCCCCAGCACCCGTCAGACAGACACCTGGTCCCCACTAGGCAGCTGCTGTATGTAGATTGCGTTAGAAGCTAGAAAACACATTCACACCCACTCTTGCATGTGATCCCCAAACCATCCAGCTATAAGAAAACTGAGGTTCAGCAAAACTAAGTGACAGCCCCTGATCTCCAACTACTACTAATAAACAACAAATACAAAAATCCGAACCGTGGGACCCTCTGACCTACCTAGATAACCCAAACTTCAGCGGTTTCCAAAAATCAATTCTAAACTCAGAAGCCTAAGACTTGCCAAAATGGAGGAATTTAAGAGGATGACATGACAGCTGTGCAGACAAGTCTGAAAGGAACCTTCCACAGTAGCAGCAACAACAGCATCAGTGGCAACGAGGCTCATGCCGCCAGCTGACGCTGCTCCTCCAGCTCACGGCTACGGCCACTGGCAGCCAGCAAGCGCCCACAGCACGCCCGTGCCGCCACAGGTTCTGAAGACATTACCTGTCTCGTCCTCAACACAGTCCCAGGCAGCCTTCTCCCCATTTCACAGGAGAGGAACAGGCCCAAAGAGGCCCACAGCTTGCCTGAGAGTGCACGGCTGCAAAGTGGCAGGCCGAGAGCCAAGCTCCAGATGTCCCAATCCTCCCACTGAGGCAAGCAATCCAGCTCTGTGACTAGGGTATGACAGGCTCATGTTTTAAAAAGCACACACCTAACAGCCACGGAGTCTTATAAAATAAAGGTTCCAGAGATCAACATAATTGCTATAAATACTTCCCAAGACACTTCCAAAGTGTCATACCCCAGAGTGGCCAGTCTGCCCCGTCCACCTGAAGGTCAGGACACACTCTGCTGTCTCACAGACAGCGCAGGGGCCAATTTCTGCCCAAATGACATTTCAACTAAATGTGAGTTAGCGAGGCTTTTAACAAGAAAATTTGAAATCATTTTTAACTTCTGAAACAAACTCCAATTTCAGCCAATCATTCGGAACTCCAAGGGATGGGAACTTCCCACAGAGCTCAGTGCCAGGAACTCTGGGCTGGAAATCACTGCCAAATCAAGTGGAGGCCTGTTGGGAAAGAAGGGCCCTGGGCCACTCAGTGTCCTCCAGAGAAGATGGTGACCTGGGCTCCCGCAGAGGCACCACACACCAGGGGTGTGGGGCAGGAAGCCTTTGAAGGAAGGACTGTCCAAACAGAAGGAGCCTCTGAGCCCTGTCAATCACCGAGACACCAAAATCAGCACAAGCGCCTTCCGGGATGTTTGTACATTTTGAACATCATGCTGTGGTTCACAGTTCTGTGATGTGGCCCTGAGCTTTCCATCCGAACACTAACACATCACGAGGACATACTCTTTTGGTCGAAGGAATTCTAAGGCAATCTTCTTCTACATGAAACCCACAGGTAAATCCCACTTCTTTGATGAAATCGAGGTATTCTCGGTACTGAGTCTTCCTGCTCTGCCTCCGGCGGTACTTTCCAACAAAGTCGAAGAAGCAGCAAGGGAGGACAAAGAAGCGGCAACCGTAGGCAGACCTTCGAAAACAATAAACCACCACAGAAACCAAAACTCATGAATAGCTCCATTAAAGAAAACCCAGCAGAAAACCAGTTGGTAATAGAGTGTCAGGGTAAAACATAGAAAATCTGTTCCTGGCTAATATTTTTATATTAAAAAAATTAATTATAGCTTTCCTCAACTTCATTTCTAGAAATAATGCAGCACTGTATATCTTTTCAAAAAATATGAATGCGATTGCCTTTATAAAAAATAATTTTCCATCACAGTTACTCTTGTCAACTGTAATTTAAAACCTTCTGAAGTACTTTCAGATTTCAGCTATGAATAAGGAATTTCAGAAGTAGGTGTAACAAAGATTAAGTTACAGACTCCTTGAGAACTGCAACAGTTCCAAAGAGCCTGGCAATGCAACCGGAAGGAGCAGCAGCACAGCCTGCCTCGTGAGGGCATCTCCAGCTCCGAGGAAAGGCCGTCTCTGCGAACCCCAGCGGTCCCACTGTGAAGAGACAACTGTTGCTGCAAAGCATCTATCTATTGACAGATTTTTCCTTCAAAGACAAACTCTGTTATCAGAAAAACAACTTCCAAAAAGGACACATCTTCTGACACTGGCTATAAATACTGTAGAAGTAATCACAGCTTCAATCAGTACTGGTCAATAGAAATACGATGTGAACCACGTATGCAATCTTATATTTTCTAGTAGCTATATTTTAAAAAGTAAAACTGGTGGCATTTATTTTAAATTAACCCAATATATTATCATTTCAAAACTCTGAACTAGCTCCAGTTGGAGTACTTAACAGCCACACATGCTACCATCTTACATTCTTGGACAGCCATCCACGTGCAACTTCTCTGCTTACTCACCTGGCTGCGATGACAGGTATCCATGGTGTGAGTTCATCAGAATGGTTACCAATTAACCAATCAACATCAGGGAAAAGGGTCTTATCATTAGGGGTGATTGCACATTCCTACAAGAACACCACAAAAACAAGATAAGGTATTTAGCAAACCGGTGCAGAGCTTTGGGTCAGCAGCACACAGCAGGAGAGCAGAGGCTTACCCCTGCAGAGCTGCAGTTCGACTGCCTCATGGCCTCAGCCCCTCTGGGCCTGCCAAAGGCACCAGGGGTGAGGAAGTGAATGTACCTGCCCCGTGTTTGCCCTGGGGGGCATGGAACACTGGCAACTTTTAGGGAAATCACTGGAGAAACTAACGGTACTTTTCTGGGTGCTAATCTCCTTTTGATAATTAGACATAATTTTTACATAAGTATAAAAAGGAGCTATAAAAGAGATGGGATATGTGGACTATTTTACCTTTGGCAGAATATGGAAGCAAGAGACGGCATGAAGGGTGGGTGAGGGAAAAGCGCCCAGATCTGAAACTGATTTAAGTGTACAATATAGCGCCCTGGTACTGCCTCACAGGCCTGGCAAGCTATATACGGAAATGTATCTACGAAAAGATATAACATAGGATAAATTTACACATGCAAGTATACATATTTCTGTGCCACTATGCCATTAACCTTTCATAAACTATCAGAAAGTGATTAACAACCCACTGAATATGCACTTTAACCATTCTGACAATTTATGTAGCTAAGTTAGGAATAGCTTGCTTTTATGATTTAAGAACTTTAAATAAAGGCCTTACAAAGCAATTCCCTGTGGGTTTCCCCAGGAAGACCCCACAGAAAAGTTCGAGGCAGGTTGCTAGGGAACCTCAAATAAAGAGCTAGAACCTTCTATCCATTCTCCAAGGGGCACCTCACACCAGCCAGCTCTTTTCCCTAGGGCCACGACTTAAACAGAGAGCCTGTTCAATTTCTGTCTGAATTTCTTACCCAAAGAAATTATTTTGATTTTTCATCTGGGGACACAGGAAATTTTGAAATTAACCACATGACTAGTCCTTTTGTTTTGATCATTAATTTAGAGCCCAACTGTGTTAAGTGTGTAAGAATCCATGGTCTGCATGCGTATCTGCAGAGCCTCCCCTAGTGCACCTACTAGTTTACCAACATTTCCCAAAACCTGAGATTTTAAAAACATTTTAAATTAACTATAATTTATGTATGTATAAGCAATCACAAATCCCAGTGGAATAAAACAAAGCACAAATATATAACAAAAAATAAGCAAATAAAGAGATGTCAGGCAGCTACAGCAAGCTTCCCTCTGCCAATCCTTTTTTTTTACAATATTATTCTCAACTTTAACAGGTGGTGAGGCCAACAGAAAATATAGAAAGTCTCAAAAATTTTATTTTCTATTTAGTATTTTACTTCCATTTCTATGAAACGATATACCTGAGATTTGTCTCGAAACAGCTGTTAGTGCTAGCTAATGTTTGCAGTGAGGGTGGTCAGAGAAAAGAATGACCGTGGCAGCGGGGTGACGACCATATGGGTCCATTATGCGACTCTCCACTTTGCATATCCTCAGGTTCTCCACAATGAAAAGCAAATGTTTTTTCATTTCTCAGATCAACCTTCTTCCCTCTGGCAGATGAGAATCTACGACCTAGTCACAGTCCTGCATTTAACCACGTGAGCAAAGGTCATGAGGCCATCCAAGCAGCTGGGCAGGGGGAGAGTTGCATGGCAAGAAGAAAGCCACGCCCACAGCACCCCAGCAGGGGCAAGTCACACCTACACCAACAGATGAGGCCAGCGGGCGAGGCCACGCCCACGGCACCACGCAGTGCCACATATCCAGAGCCCACAGTGCTGCAAGGGGTCCCAAGAATGCTCCTGGAAAGATGACCATTACTTCTTCCCCTTTACAGAGACATTTCTGTCTATCCCCAGTGCCAGGAAAAGTAACTTATTCCCGACCTAGGTCTGATTTACCTGATCATGGCAACCCCATGGGCACGTGGCTCTCCCAACCAGGCTCCCAGACAGCTCCAACCCCACAGGCACCTGGGCTCTGCAGCCTGAACCCACCCCACCCCACTTCCTGTTCCTCCACAGGCAAGGCTGTCCTGGGCCGCCCCACCTGCTCGGGTTGTCTGTTCAGCACTCTCCAACACCTACAGGGTGCATTGGTGGGGTGTGTGCCCTTCCCCCCACCTCCCACCACCAAGAAGACAGGACCTCTTTGTCACTGCTGAATCACGACCACCTTGGAATGGCCGGCAGGTAGCAGGTATATAATTTGATATATTAATATCAAATATTTGATAAATTAATATCAAATATTTGATATTAATACATATCTCTTTTGTCCTGTTTTATTGGCTACACCCCTTACAGTATTCAAAATTCTTCCCGAAGTGAAAGTACAGTTGAAGTAGAACCTTTCTGAAAAGCATTATGGCAATATGTATCAAAAAACCTTTTAAAGTCCAGCTTATGAAAATGTTTTTTTTTTAAGTGTACTAAGATTTATACATAAAGATTTATGGACTATAATTTGTAATGTGAACAGAAGAGCTGAGTAAATAATTACACTTTTCACCACGTGATGTCTACATGAGTGACCTAACCTCTCCAAGTGCACCTTGGCTTTCTCACCTGTGACATGGGGATAATGAGAGTCAACCTCCCAGGGCTGCTGTGAGCAGTACAGTTAATGCACACAATGTCTTCATGCCGGCATCAGCATATAGAACCCAGTAACTATTGGCCTTTATTACCATACAGTTGACCCTGGACCAGCGGGGGGGCAGGGGGTTGGGGTACTGACCCCTCTGCACAGTCAAGAATCCTCATATAACTTTTGACTCCCTAACTTAACTACTAATAGCCTACTGTTAACCAGAGCCTTATCAATAACATAAAGTATTGATGTACACATATTTTGTATATGTATTATATACTATATTCTTACAATAAAGTAAGGTAGAGGAAAAAAATATTAAGAAACTTAAGGGGCTAGGCACTGTGGCTCATGCCTATACTCCTAACACTTTGGGAGGCTGCGGCAGGAGGATTGCTTGAGGTCAGGAGTTTGAGACCAGCCTGAGCAACATAGCGAGACCCTGTCTGTACAAAACAGAAAATTAGCTGGGTATAGTGATGTGCACCTATAGTCCCAGCTACTCAGGAAGCTGAGGCGGAAGGCTCGATTAAGCCCAGGAGTCTGAGGTTGCAGTGAGCTATGATCGGGCTACTCCTCCCCAACCTGGGTGACAGAGCGAGATCTGGTCTCTAAAAAAAAAATTGAAAATCGTAAGAAACTGAAAATATATTTACTATCCATTAAGGGGAAGTGGATCATCATAAAGGTCTTCATCCTCATCGTCTTCACTGAGTAGGCTGAAGAAGAGGGTTTGGTCTTGCTATCTCAGGGGTGGCAGAGGCAGAAGAGGAGGAGGAGGTGGGTACAAGGGGAGGCAGGAGAGGCAGGTACACTTAGTGTAGCTTTACGGAAATACATTGTAATTTCTGCCTGACTTTTTTGCTTTTTCACTTCTCTAAAAACGTTTCTATATGGTACCAATCGTCCTCCCGCCGTTTGCTTTAGCAGAAAGGTCCATGCTGCAAAAAAGTCAAGAGCAGTCTTGGATAATCTGAACGCTTCTGCCAGATTGTCTAACGTCAGTTTGTTTTCTGGCACTGCTTCTTGTGCGTCTTCTTCCTGATAGTCTGGCACTGTTCGGAAGCACTCATCGTCACCAAATCATCATCCGTTCATTCCTCTGGTGTGCTATCAGCTTTTGAATTTCTTCAAGACCCGTATCTTGAAACCCTTCATCCAACTTTTTTGCCACATCCACAATCTCTTCCGTGATTTCCTTGATTAGCTGTTGTAAACCTGGTGAAGTCGTGCACAACATCTGGACAGTTTTCTCCAGCAGGAAGTTAGTGTTTGGGCTTTAATGGCTTTTTCTGTAACAAGACTGGCATCTTCAATGGTGCAATCCCTCCACACTGTCATGATGTTCTGTTCCCTTCCATAGCATTAACGGTCCTTTCCATGGAGTATCACATGTTATGAGCCTTAAAGGTCCCATGATCCTGTATCTAGAGGCTGAATTAGAAACACTGTGTCTGGGGGCAAGTAGACCACTTCAGCACCTCTGGTGTTGAACTCTGGGTGGCCAGGGGCATTGTCCAATATCAAAACTGGCAAGGCACTTCCTGACTTCAGGGACAAAGCATTGATGGAACCAGCCCAGAAAAAGTGTTTTCGTTGTTCAGGCCTTCTTTTTGTACAACCAGAAGACTGGCAGCTGATGTTCATCTCCTCCCTTCAAGGCTTGCCAGTTAGCAGCTTAATACATGAGGGCTGTCCGGACCATCAACTCCACTGCATTTGCGCAAAGCCGTAGAGTTACCCTATGCCCTCCTGCTTAAATCCTGGTACTTGCTTCTCTCCTTTACTAATAAATGTCTTCTTGGTCCTGAACAGGGCTCTTTCATCTGCCCGCCCAGACAGATACCCTTTCTTTTCTATGATCTTAAAGGCATCTGGCAACCAGTCTGTTGCCTCCTGGCCAGCAATAAGCTGCTTCTTCCTGTTATTTTTAAGCCAAACCTCTTTCTAAAATTATCAAACTATCCGTTGCCAGCATTAAATTCTCCAGCTTTAGATCCTTCACTTTCCCTTTACTTTAAGTTGTCATATAGTGACTTCACTTTTTCTCAAATCATATTAGAGTCTGTAAGCATGGCTTTCTCATAACAATCCTGCACCCACATAAGAACTGCATTTTCAATACACGATAATAAAGTATTTTGCAAAAAGTGCAAGGTTTTTGCACCTGCTGGCATAGCTGCAACAATGGCTTCACAAATTTCCTTTTCTTTTTTTAGGGTGGTCCTTATACCGGATTCATTTATCTGGAAATGGTGGCAGCCACAGTTGCAGACCTCAATCTAGAGTACATATCAAGCAATTCAACTTTCTCTTATAATGTCATGGCTTTTTTCTGCTTCCTGGGAACACTTCCAGCATCACTAGTGGCACTTCGGATGTGTCCCCATGTGTTATTCAAGGTTTACAATACTGCACTAAACATGATGAAAATTGCACAAGAACCACATAAGATCACTTTTTACTTCTACACACAATTTGCTGGAAAGGTGAACTGCTCACACAGAGATGAGTAGTATCCCATAGTGTTTTAGGCAGATAAAACACTTCAGCTCACTGCACCAGCAACAGAAGGTCACTATGAAATTACTACAATAGTACTGCATGTGCTAATTTTATGCAATTATGATTTAATACTGCATCTTTACATGTGTTTACATTTCTCTCAACTGCAAATAGTGCCATGTATGCTCTGTGTGTGAATTAAATTTTGATAAATTTTAACTTTTTATAGATTTGTGTATATTTTATAGTAATAAATTATAAAATAAACTAGTATCTACATATATTTTATGCATTCATAACATACCTCTTTCTTAATTTTTTCAGTATTTCTAGGCTACATGGTTTACAAGTTTTTTCAAATTGTTGCAAACATCCAACATGTTTATTGGAAAAAAATCTGTATATAACTGTGCCCATGCAGTTCAAACCTGTATTGTTTGTGGGTCAACTGAACTTGTTTACATTGTTGTTACATATAATTCAATGGAATGTCATTCAACCATTTTTAAAAAATGCTTACAAATAATTGTTTTAAGACTTCAGAAAATGCCTAAAATGGATGTTGAATGAACAAAAGCTAGGGTCAAAATTCTACATACATTATGGCCACAAATGTATTTTTTAAAGGTGTACATGTTTATGTGATTATCTCTAGGGAGGGGCATTAAGAAAAACAATAATGTCCCATTCAAGTCCTAGAAAAAGAAAGAATAAAAAGGACTGGTCCAAAAATATGAGCGAAATTACCTGAAACCACATGGTCCACCCTACACATCACCTCCTGTGCGTGAGACAATTAGCAGGTGACACTCTCCACTCCAAGCTGAGCACCTGGCTACCCCCGACGTACCCCTAAGACAAAGCTCTGTGAGGGTGCTCCAAGAAGCCTTCTCAGAGCCCCCAGGTGGGGTCAAGTGCCCTCCCCCAAGTCCCCTCAGTCTCCCAAACCTCCTATACTAGCCCCAACACAGCCATTGCCCTTCATGTCTAGGAAGTCCCCACAGTACCCCCACCCTGGTGGGGTCCTTGTAGGCTTGGCACTGTGTGACAAGCAACAAAGATGCAAAGAACGCATGGCACATGCTGTGCCCTTAAGGCAGCACAGGAGCAGCCCGCGCGAGATACAAACTGCTGCGGTAGACGCAGGGGAGGAGACAGCACTTCTGGCTGGGGGTCAGCATCCTTTCTCCAGTTTAACCAGAAGGCTGTGAAGTCTAAAGTTTCATCTTTCTTTTTTTCCTTTCTTATTTCAGAGCACTTATATTATCATGAAGGTTTATGGTTAGCATGTCTGATTGACCTATACAAAAAGGTACATTAATTAAAATAATTGCCACTAGGGGCTCAGCCATGCTAGGTCAAGTACATGAACAAACGCAGTACCTCTAACCGAGTCTGTGATCCATACATGTCCCAGATTTTTCTTCTTCGGACATCAATCCCTCTGCCTGGATGCTGAAATAATTAATTTTAGAAATCAAAGGTTAAGTTTCATACATAATAGTACATTAGCATGAACAAATTAAAGCCCTGCAGGCATTGCCACCGGTATAAAGCGCAAGAGACCCTTAGCGTTTGGGCATGGCACAGGCACAATTTCTCAGCTATTTGAAACAGACACTCACACCTTCACCAGGTATATAAGAATCTGTACTCTGCTAATGGTCATTACGTGTCTTCAAGAAGAGAAACGGAGTCAAGTGACCACAGTGGCCTTTAGTCTGGGAACGTTTCCAAGGCCAGCGCCCCAGAGTACACACTGAGAATGTGAGCGTACTCAGCTCTCAGAGTCGGATTCCTGAGCACCTCTGCTCCTCCTGCACCTTGGCCACGCTCCTTACCTCTCACAGGGCAACTGTATTTACTCCAAGCCAGGGGAAGAGGAGGGATACACAAAACACCTCCTAGTTGTCTCCACATACTGGCTTCCAGGTTGCCACCTGCTGTGATGTGCTAACCGTATGTTTACAGGTGTTACGATTACAAACTCATTCTTTTATGAAACACTTTGAAAAGTGCATTTTCATAACAATCATTTCACATTCCCACTGTTGTGGTCAAATATGTGTATCCCATAAGCAGAAAGCTACAGTAGGAAGAAAATCAGCTTGGGGTCACCAAGATTGGGCTTCAAATTCCAGCTGTGTCACCCTCCAGCGTGAAGCTGCTCAGCTCACTTCTGTATCAAGGGGCAATGGTACCTAATGTGCTGGACACTCCAGGAAGGGTGTAAGTTGATGGTGGGAAGTTCCAGGCACAGGACACCAAGCTCGCTCTACTGAGTATGCTCCGCATGCAGGTGCTGTTCTCGGTACTTGACTGCCTCTATCACACCAGCTGAGCAGCCAGAAAATGGGCATAAAACCTAGTACTGGGCTGCTTCACAGTGCGTCTGTGTGTACACGACTGGTCCTCTGAGCTGGAATTGAAGCTTCCCAAGGGCAGAATCCATCTTACCCTTTATTCACCCTCCAGTTCCTTGAAATGGTGGGTTTTTAAAAGAAAAATTTGATAGCAGAAATACACATGCTATTGACAGCCTGTCATCTTAAAGGCCCACACTGGGATGTCCTCGGGATCTGTTTTTTCCCTCATTTTACATGCTATCTGTTTAACAAATTAACAGAAGCTTATTAGTCACTACTCTGATAGCCTGGCTGACTCTGGATCCAGACTGTACCAGCAGAAAAGATGTTGGTGACTAAGATGCTCAGACAGCAGTAATATTCTTTGGGGGTAGGGGGGTTGGGGGTGGGTAAAGTCACAACTAATGGACGCTGTGAGCACTGTAGGTGGGGGAAGGGCACGTCTCAAATCATGGTTGGGATGTGGCAAAGTCATAACATGTAACCAAAATGTTTGTACCCCCATAATTTCCTAAAATAAAAAAAAGGAAAAAAAAAAGGAAAAAAAAAAAAGAAAAGATGTTGGTGAACCCTATGCCTGACTTGAAGAATCGCTGGAAAAGCTACCAGAAAAGGTCGGCGAGCCATGCCTCACTCACCCCTTCACTGCTCAAGATATGGACCAGGAGGCCATTGCCGCATCCCAAGTCAACAAAGGACTGCTTGGCAGTTACTTCCCCCTTGGCTCTTTCTTCTTCCCATAGAATCTTAGAAAAGAGAAAAAACAAAACAAAGCTACTTGGTAATTTACTCTTTTCACGAATAATTCAGACACAAATTCCACCTGGGGTTATAAATCAAGTAAGACAGAAAGGCCTCGAGGCGGGTGATGCACAGGCGAGCAGAACAGACATGGTGTCCACCCTGAGGTGGCTAGAGCCAGCCCAGTGCTCTGGCCTGATGCTGCACGGGCATCCCAGCTTTCTCTGTCCATCGGGAGTCTACATTCATCTCTGGGCAAGAGCTTTACAGACTATTGTTAGTTTCTTCACACTTTCTCTACATCCTTTAAGTTTTGTATACTTTGATAATCAAAAAAAGATGCTATTTCTAAACAGTCTAAGAGAATTTAGGTTCAAAGGAAACTGAAAATTACCTAGTCTACTTAGAGAACTCTTTATAGGTAAGAAAGGCAGAATAAGGAAAGGGGGCCAGAAGCCCCCAGGCCAGGGCTGGAAACATGCCCCTCTCCACACCAGCCAGAACCTCCTGGTCACCACCAATCACGGACCTACTGGCACCTGTTGACACTCGTGCAAAAGTATCTCACAAAGTGAAACTGTTCCACGTGCAAGCAACCTTCCAAACAGCTGTAAACACTGTGAGCTATGGCTTTGGTAATGTCCTTCACTGCTGGCAGCATCTCGCCGTAGCAACCTGAGCCCACTCCAGATAAGCTCAGATTATATACATTCTTACCAGCAGGTATGCAGCAATAGCCACATCTTCATACACAAACTTCTCAGGATCAGTCACTTCAGGCCACACCTAAAATATTTTCAAAGGCACATGTAAATTGTTCTATTTCCCTGCCACTTCCTAATACTTACAGTCTCCCCATAAGCTTAAGTCAAACTGGATTAACTGGGCAATAGAATAAAAGTATCAGTTCACTCAAATGCACAAAATCGTCATTGTTCTCTTACAGTAAGAAATTTACATAAAGACACATAAAACTATGGTGCTACTTCTATGTAAGCAGACATGCCAAGGACAATGCGCTCCAAAGCAAGGTTTCATAATAAAGAAAATGTAAGATGTCTAGAAGAGGCAAGTGGATGTCAGAGGAAAATACTCAACTATCCTGTGCTGTTTATGCAGCTAAGGGTATCGAACAGGAAACAAGTTGCGGGGAAGAGCAGGAAAGCCCAGGGCTGGGAACCAAAAGACCAGTGCTGCCTCCCTCTGACCCAGCAGTGCTGGCTGCTGCCTCCTTCCCTCTTTTGTCTCTGTTTCCCCATCTGTAAAAGAGGGATAAAGCCTATGCTTTAACTAACATGCAGGATGATCACCAGGGTGCTCTGAACACTGTACAGCACTAGCTGTGCACAGGTGAGGTCTCGTTATTAAAATTAGTACTGTACATAACTGGCATTTGGCAGAAGAGAAAAATCCACGGACAATGGTAAATGTTGGAATTTCTATTTCCAGTCATAATGCATTAGATAATGCAGATGAACCATCTAAGGACAATCTTAAAAGCTGGAAAAAATATATTATAAAAAGTACTTTCTGGAAGGCACTGAATAGTTAGCAAGACAGTGAAGGACTACCAGCCCAGGACCTGGGACGGAACGGGAGCCCAGCCTTCGTCAGCCAACCCTGGGGACCCACAGGTGCTTCAGCAACAATGAACAGTCAGGGTTTTAGGCCTGTCACTTTTGGGGTGCTTTGTAACACAGCAAGAGGTGACTTTTTAAAAAAATACATGGAAATAATAAATTGTGGTTCCTTCTAGGAGGAGGGAGGGAGACGTGAACTAGGAAGAGGACAAAGGAGCTTCAACTATATTAGCTAGCAGTGCTTTAATTCTCAAGCTCGGTGTGAATACAGACGTTTGTTGTTCTATTCTTCTTACATCTTATACGTAAAGTTAAGGACATGTTATCACAAAATTTATCTCATTTTTGGAAGTATCCT
The DNA here is from genome assembly GCA_004363605.1 of Indri indri. Taxonomy (NCBI): domain Eukaryota; kingdom Metazoa; phylum Chordata; class Mammalia; order Primates; family Indriidae; genus Indri; species Indri indri. The sequence goes on along the minus strand of RJWJ010000665.1, from coordinate 57,695 downwards.
CTTTATACCTCAATTTTTCATATATTTTCTTAAAATATCTTTAAGTCTATACTAAAGGATTATGGTAATTTAGTCATTTATTCAAGACTCAACTACTTATAAATTAAATATTTCCCTTTTGTTCTCTTAAAAAAACGTACAAAAAGAGATCCTTTTCTATAACACATCTGCCTATGTTTTTGTTGTTTGCACCCCAAAGTACATCAAAGTACAGCCTACAGTAAGTAACTTTAAGTGGGTCTATTTGGACTTGATGTCTGCATCTGAATAAAACTAGAAGGTTCACAGGAAAAACAATTTTACCTGGCAGAGTTTGATCATATTACCTCATTTAAAAGAGAAGGAAAAGAAATCACCCATGTTCACATGTACTCACCATCAAATTGGTACTAATTAATCAACACTTATATGCACATATGGAAGTAACATTTATCGGGTGTTGGCCAGGTGGGAGTGGGGAGGAAGGGATAGGCATAGGCACATTCACACCTGACGGGTGCAGTGCACACTGTCTGGGCGATGGACATGCTTGAAGCTCTGACTTGGGCGGTGCAAAGACAATATATGTAACCTAAACATTTGTACCCACTTAATATCATGAAATTAAAAAAAAAAAAGAAATCACAGATGTTTCCAGATGTTACCAGGATTACCTTAACCATTTCTTTATACTTCTCTTTAAGCTCCTGGTAAGCCTTGCTGTATTTCGCAATGGGAATGAGGGAAAGGGTGCTTTTAAACCCACTCCTCTTGTTCTCCACAGACCACCTGGCCAGCTTGGCCAGGAGTTCTTCTCCAAGCCAGGTGGGTTTGGGATACAGAATTCCATCTGAATGCCATCTTTCTGGACAGAAAATTAAAACAGATATGAACCTTTAAAAATAAGAGAAATATGAATAAGCAGGGCTAGTTTCAATTCTTATTTTTAATTCATACAATTATTTACCAAAAGAAAGGAGCAGAAGCTAAGACATTTATCAATTACAAAGCATTTTACCAAAAACAAAACAATCTGAAACTAGAGAATTTTCATCTAATAGAGAAAAACACTTAAAAAGCACAAAAAATCCCTCTTCTTTTGCGAACTTTGCTAAAAACGCATATACACAGCCTATGATGCCCATCGGATGGGTGAACAGATAAAGCTCCTCCTTCCTTCTGCTTCATGCACTAACTAGCCAGCTTCTAAAACATCTAAGGATTTTCCTAACATTTCTATTTTTTATGTATTTTCACATGTGCAACTGAAATATGAGTAGACTGGTTCACAAAACATCTACTTGCCCGAACGCTAAGTGCTCAGTCACACAGAGGACACACATGGACCCTGTGCATTTTACTCGTCTATATTTTCTCCCACATCTTCTGCCACCAGGAGGTACCCAGGGCATGGCTTTTGTCTATTTCGCTCACTGTTATATCCCAGTTCCTCGCAGGGCTTGGCACACAGTGTTCAATAAACGAGTGGACGCTCACAACCCATGGGGGGCTGGCAGGGACAAATGTGGACCCAGAGGACAATACATTGTTGAAGGGCTACATTTGGGAATCACAGGGGAGAGGAAAGAGCCTAAGTTTGTCGGGCAGATGAGAGAAAGCTACAAAAAAGGTGACATTCAATGGGTATCCCTAATAAAAGACCTAGGCTGCTGGATGAGGGGCAGAGCTGGAAAGGCCTGACTGGCACGCTGGGGGAGGGATGGCACTGCACTGGTGTGGGGACACTGGCAAGCTATCAGGCCATCTGGCAAGAGCCATGGTTCTCAGGATTTCCGCACCATGGTGCATCACAGGGGCACAACTCACTCGCGTAAGATTCTCCAGAGAGACGTGGCCCACAGTGGGCCGGAACGTTTTCCCTGGCCTGGCTGCTGCTTCTGGACTGTGAGGCCTATGCAGCTCACTTCAGAAGCTCTCCTGCGCAGCCTGACACCAACCTCAGTGGCCTCCACATGTTCTGCAGATACAGTCTGGCTGAGGCGGGTCCCCTGCTCTGCCCCCTGGGCTTTGATGCTCTCCCCAGGAGTCCCCAGGGGCCCATGCAGCCTCCACCTCCTGCATCCACTCTGGCATCCCTTTGAATACCCTCTACTCTGAGGCCTTCCCCACCCACCACACACATGGGGCACAACACTGCCATCACTAATGAGGGAACATGGGAGGTACTGTTTACCTGTTTTAGTTTTCTTCATAGCACTACCTGGTTTGGTGCATGTATTGTCTGTCTCCCTGGTGAGACCTGTGCATGCCAGGCACACAACAAACACTGCTAAAAAGAAACGTGCTGAGGAGGAGCACGTATGCTCCACAACAGAGCCCATCGGTGTCCACTTCATTTGTGCTCAACTTAGAATGCAATTCATCTGGCCCCCAAGTCACACCCAGAGACTGCGAGTGACAGCTGCCCAGCAGGGCCATGACAGGAACTGCCCACCAGAGAAGACAGGAAGCAGCCGCCGTGTCCTCAGTAGCTTGTCAAAGGACAGTGAACACAACTCCAATGCAGCGAACACACCCCAAGCAACTACTATGGCCAGGAGCTGCACTAGGTGTACTCAAGGAGATGGGTTGCCTTCAGGGCTGACAAACAGCTCCAGCATTAGCATGTGCCCAGGTGACTGCCACAGGTAAACCTAGCTGCTCCCAGCATCACTCTCACTCCCCACCTTCCAACAAGAGCACGCTGACAGGAGGGGACCTTAGGGCAGGTTCCCTTGGCAATTTGGGGCAACCTCTGGACAGTTCCCAAGGGGCCTCAGTGCTCCCACCAAGCTCTAAGCCTACAAAAGGTCCCTGCAAGGCCCAGCCCAGCCACCTCCTCAGAGGCTCAGGAATCATCAAACCCATTTCACAGGTGAGAAGACTGAGGGCCACAGAGATCGAGTGACACACTCAAGATCACGCTGCTAGTGGGCAAACCCAGGTCTGTCTGACTCCAACACCCAGGTTCTTCCTACTGTGGCCCTCTGCTTTCTAGGAAGCCACATGCAAACCCATTCTGGTCACAGAGACTCATCCCTCAAGACTGTTCTAGGAAACATAAGCTGGATGGGCACTCAGGGAAACAGCAGCAGAAGAGTGAAAAGTGAATTTACCCTTCCTCTGACTTTTTTGCTTAAAAAAACAGCAAATGGTGTAAACTAAATTTCATACCTTCTGTGCAGGTAAAAATACCATATGAAATTAAGGGTGCTTATTAAACTGTTACTGTTGTAATAAGCATTACTGAACATCTACTATAAAAGGAACCATCATCTACTCCCTATTAACAAGTTATAAAAAGTAAAATAATAAAGGGATTTTAGCTTATTTGACGTCAGTGCTAAAACCTGGGGCTGCTGACCGTCAAGGCTACACGGAAGGTAGATGCTAGAGACTTTGGCCAGGCTGTGACCACCCAGACGCAGGGATGGGCAGCAACAGGAAGAGCAACATGGCACGGACATGCCAACTAGCAAGTGTAATCCTTCAAACCATAACTGCCTAAGAGATCAGGGTAGTAAGCTCTTCAGCGACCCACAATCTTTCAGCTGCGTAAAGAAATAACGGATCAAAACCATAAAACAGGGAAACAGGAATCGGCCATCCAGGTCTTACCATTCTTCCCTGCTGTGACTGAGCTGAATTTGATACACGTTGCCCATCTTAATCTTTAAATTCCCCTCCTCATCTTCTTCCAGAGGTAAAAAAGTGACGGTTCCATTGAGGACATCTGGGAAAAAACAAGAGAAGGATGACAAATTCTAACTGCTTAGCTCGGTTATCTTATCAGAAGCAGTATTAAAAACAACAATGAATAAATTATGATGCTTTCAATCTCTCAGAGGCTCTCTCCAGCCCTCTGCTTACAAGGGCACTGCAGGGGAAGGGAGAGGCTTTTGTCTTTTACTCACGGCTACAGCCCAGTGCCCAGAATGTGCAAGGCACCCAGCAGCCATTCTTAACAGCTATCTGTTGGGGGGTGCACAAGTCAGGACCCCAGGGAAGAGCCAGCCAACTGAAGTCTGTCGGGGCTTGAGAGCTATAACTGGACGGAGAGAGGGGGGATCTCTGCTCCACCTGGGTGTCTGCTGCAGCCCGACCTTGACCTTCAGATGTGGGGGGCACAGAACACTGCTCAACCATCAGAGGCCAATTCAGGAAAGTAATTCCAGGCCCTCATAACCCAGGCTTTATGTTGTGTGGAGCCCTCGCTGTTTGCAGGGACTTTGCACTCACCTTCCCATTACACTCACCTTCCCATTAAAATATAAGCAGAGCAACATATTCCTAAGCTAAATTTATGGCATTATATCAATTTGTGTGGACATTTAAGGTGTGATCGTTATGAATTTCTATCTCTAAAATCAATTACATTTACCTTTGATATATATATAAAAAAGCAAAATCTCAGTTAAAGACGAATTACAGACCTCACTTCGCAAACCAAGTAAGCATAATTGAAGTCCACCATCCACACCAGCTGAAAAGGACAAGATATGCCAAAAAGAAGTAGAGGCTGATGGGGCTGACTGCATACAGATGGAAAGAAAGCAACTGAGGGGGACGGGGAACTCCAGCAATCAGTGGGTGTTGCTATTGAATACAGGGTGGCCAGAGAAGTCCTCCTCAATAACACGACATCTGAGCAGAAAGCAGGAGGTCAAGGACTCAGCTGTGGTGTACCGTGAAGAAGAGCATTTCTGACAGAGGAGCAGCGACCGCAAAGGCCCTCGGGCAGGAGAGTGCTCAGACTGCATGGGGGACAGCCGTGAGTGGCATGGACAAAGTGACAAGCAGCGGGAGGTGAAGTAAAAGGGTAACAGGGCCCAGGTCACAGAGGGCCCTGCAATTAACAGAAGCACAGCTTCACTACGAGTGAGATCAGAGTCTGAGAAGAGGACTGACACCAATCTGTCATTCTTTACGTGAATTATCCGATTTAAAACACATAACAGCTTTCTCATCCAGTATTATTTTTACCACCTTCTAGATTAGGGTTTCTCAACCTCAGCACTATTGGTATTTGGGGCTGGATACACTGTATTGCTAGGAATTGTTCTGTACACCGCAGAACGCTTAGCAGCATCCCTGGCCACTACCCACCAGACACCGGTAGCAACCTCTCCCTCTCCGTCCAGTGCACCAACCAAACATCGGTATCACTGTTGTCTCCAAATGATGACAAACTTCTGGGGATCAAAACTGTCCCAGTTGAAAATCTCTGCTCTCGATTAGAAAACCAAGGCATTAAGGTGTTAAATAATCTGCCCCAAATTCACATAGTTAGGCTCAAATTGAATTCTGATCGGATTGACTAAAGAGGCCGAGTTCTTAACCACTGTGCCATCCTGGCCTGCTGCTAATAGTTAAGATGTCTTAATCACACTAATTTTAATTCCTTTGTGAGCTTACCTTGAATAGGGCGAAGAAGTATACAAAAACCTGAGAGTATCTTCACTAGCATTGCCTAGGCACTTACCATGTGTCAGGAACTATTCTAAGCACTTTACAATGTATAATTTCACTTAACTCTTCCAGCAACTCTAAGAGATTTTATTATTATCCCATTTTACAAATGAAGAAATTGAGGCACAGCCAGGGCCATACAGCTAGTACACTGGGAAAGCCAGAACTCAGACAAGGCTGTCTGTACTCCACAGAGGACCTATGTATTCTGTGAGCCTTCCTGAGAGGAGCTAAACATGGAAAGCGACCCTGAAAATGACACTCCCCACTGAGAGGCAACACTGCCTCTCTAAGAGGAAGGAGGAAATGAGAAGTTCAGTCCTGCCCCCTCCAGTGAAGTCTAGCACTGTTTTGCTAACCCTCTTAGTCTAATGGAGAGGAAATGTAAAAAGGTTAAGATTATGACACAGTTGATGAAAGCTGGAAGAACTCCTACATTAAACTGGACTGGCAGGGTCAGAGAGGCCCCCTAGCAGCGGGGACACCCGAAAAGAGTCCTACAAAGGCACAGAAGCAGACAGTACTGGGATGTGTCAGAGGGGGTATGTAACTACCAGCAATTGCTGCTTATGGTGGGCAGAACGGCCTCCCAGAGGTGTCCACGCCCCAGTCCTCAGGACTCCTGAGTATATTATGTTAGATGGCGAAAGGAGCACTTTGCAGACATGATTAAGGACACAGACCCTAAAAGAGGGGGACAGTGCTTTGGATTCCCCTGGTGGCCCAATCTAATCCCATGAGCTCTGAATGGCAGACAACTTTCTCCAGATGGAGGCAGAGGAGAGATGCAACAGAAAAGGAAGTCAGAGAGGTTCCAAACATGAGAATGACTAGCCCCCGTTGCTGGCTCCGAGATGTAGGAAGCTGTACAAAGGAACCAAAGAGGCCTCTAGGAGCCGACAGCCAGCACAGAAACAAAGACCCCAGTCCTGCCTAGAGACCTGGGTTCTGCCAATAACCTGAATAAGCCTGGGAGAGATTCTTTCCCAAAGCCTCCAGACAAGAGCCCAGCCAGACAGCTCTTTCTTTCTGGCCTTGTGAGCAAAACCCAGGACAGAGAAATGAGTAGAGCCAATGAGGATTTCTGACCTTCAGAACTAAGAAAATCAATTTCTCATTTGAGCCTAGAAATTGCAGTAATGTGTTACAGCAGCCATAGGAAACTTAGCTGAATAAAGTTCAAGACGAGGGGCTGAGGCTGAAGTGTCAAGGTCATGGGCAGTAAAAATAAACGCCAGAGATCTGACAAACACTGAAGACTAGTGTAGGTTCTCATCCATCCAATCACTACGCTTTTACCCCTGTTTGTCTCGGCATAAATTGCTCCCTTTTCACTTATCTCTTTACCTGCTCAACTCCTATGTATCATTCAACATCCAGCTCATCCTTCACCTTCTCCCTGAAGCTTTCCAGACACCAACCCAATCAACTATCCCATCCACTGTACTAAGGACACATATTTTTATGAGCCTACTCAAAAAACAATAAAAAATCTACAACCTCCCTAGGACACCAGAGAAGAACTGGCACAGTAAGTGCCTTAAGTACCTTTTCAGACCTGAGGTTCAACGAATGCTTTTTAATCTAATCGTATCCTTCCACTTTCCAAAATGCTCTTACCTTGCACGACTATTTCTCTCCTCGGAAATGCAAGCGGGCAATGACGGCTCGTTTTCGGGATGACGGTTCTGAGAACCACGTCCAGCTCGCGCTGCGTCTCAGGCTGAGATCCCGCCCCGGGGCCCATGAGGAAGGCCAGCAACTCCGGACTGCCGCCGGCGAGACTGCGGGAGAAATAGTCCCAGAGCAAATCCAGGTCCGTGGCGGGCACGTCGCCCTCCCCGTTTCCGGCCTTGCCGGGCTGCCCCGGATTCCCAGCTAGCAGAGGCGCTGAGGCTGCTTCCTTCTGTGCCTGCTCTAGCTGGCGCCGGCCGCTGGCCTCCGGACGTCCACGACCCACCGTGCCCCTCGCGGGTCCTGCTAGAGGCCCGGGGCCAGGTCCCGGTCCCTCCTCCTGCTCGGGACCGGCGCTCGGCCTGGGACCGCGGGCCTCCGCCCAGGTCAGGGCGGCGCTCCGGCGGGCCTCCAGACGGGCACCGCACAGCCGTTTGTTGGCAACCTGCGGCCTCTCCAGCCACACAGCCACGGCCGCCCAGAAGCCCCCCGGGAGCAGCCCTCCTGGGTCGCTCACCGCGGCCCGACCCGCCTCCGCCATGATCAGCCGGCACTTCAGGGCCGGGGTCGCGGCGCGTGGCGATGACGCAGAGACGCAGTGGCGCGTTGACGTCATAGGGCGGGGCCGGAAATGAAAGCGGCGCTTTCATTGGCTTTTGCCTTACTTGGTCATGGTTCAATTGTGGAGTTCTTGCTTAAGTAATTTAACCTTTGTTTTATTATCTGGGAAATATAAATCCTAGGTGTGCTGGTGCCTGGTAGTAACATGGTCAGAGCTGAGTTTTGGAAGAATTCTGGAGCTGCTATATTTATAAATCATAAAGCCAGAGGATCTGGAATCCATTCTCTCCGGTATTGATCACTGATAAAAGTCCAGGAGCCTAAGTTTGTGAACGTTCAAGATAAGTCCCGTACGAAAGCTCCCTTTTCTCCACTTGCGTTCCGGTTGGCTTTCTTCTGTGGAGGAGTTGCATCCAGTGCGTTTCTACGTCTGAACACAGCCATGGGTGTTTCTTAAGAATGATAGAACCTCATGCTATGACAGATGGACGTGTCCCCGGGAGGAACAGAGAAGGCTGGATACTGCCAATTTAGTCCATCGTAAGCAGCACCCGGTCTGCAGGATCTGTAGTGAAATTCCAAAAACCTCAAAGATTCTTCATTCTTTTTATACATTACTACACTTGGGATTTTGCCATTCCGTGAAGAATCTCTATCAGAATCGAAGAGAAATGAAGACTCTTCAAATCATGTGATTTATCAGAGAAAAGAGCACAGATCAAATGTGGAATAAAGTAAAAGATAAATGAGTGATGTAAACTCACAGACACAACTGCTCACTCTAGCCCAGTCTGTGATCCTGTAATTGATTTTTATGCTATCTGTGTTAGTTTCCTACCGCTTCGGAACAAATTACCACAAACCGGGTGGCTTAGAACAGCACACACTTACTCCCTCACAGTTTTGAAACCTCGGAGGGAGAATCTGTTCCTCCCTTCTGGCTTCTGGTGGTTGCCAGCAATCCTTGGAGCTCCTTGACTTGTGCCTGTATTGCTCCGATCTCAGCCTCCAGGGGTCACACCCCATATGACCTCATTTTAACTTGTTTATATCTGCAAAGGCCCTATTTCCAAATCAGGTCAGAGATACCAGGGGTTAGGACTTCAGTGTATCTTTTGTGGGGACGCAGTTCAACCTACAAAGGTGTTTAGCCTGGTTGGCACAACCTAAAGATCAATAACTACAAATCTGCCTGCAGTAATTCAATACAGTAACATGCCGAACAGGTTTGTAGCCTAGGAGCAATAGGCTATGACACATAGCCTAGGTAGGTAATAGGCTATACTATCTAGGTTTATGTTCACATAACAATGAAATAGCCTAACAACTCATTTCACAGAACATGTCATTAAACAACACAGGACTGTATATGAAAACAAATTGTCAAACTCCACTTCAGTATGGTAAATGTTAAAAAAACTTATCAGCTATTTGGCTGACTGGAGAATATGTATTTTTCTAATTCATGGTGATGTAACATTAGCCCTAACTGAAGAACTAGTATTTAAACTTTATAAAGATGAGACATGAAAGGGCGTATTTATATTTAAAATTTTTATTAAAAGGATATTCAGTTTTAGTTATTTTCACCCCTCAGATTGTGGGAAAAGAAGGCATTAACAAATTTATGTTTGTCTCCTTTCCCTCTTCAATTTTAAAGATACTTAAAATGATATAACTAAAAATGTTTGGATACTATATATGTTTTGAAAACGTTTTTTTCTCATTTAGTGTATTGACTTTGTACTGTGAATTTTTTTGTTTTTCTTATTTTTTGGATAATCTCAGGATTTTCATGGGGGGGAATACTCTTAACTTCATTTATGAGGCAAATTTCCATACAAAACTGCGTCTCCTTTTTGTATACGCACACACATGCTCCTTTTTAAAAAAACTAATTTCTTGATAATTTTTTCCCATTAAATTCTGCTTAAGGAATACTTAGTCCTTTAAGCACAGAGCATAATTATGATGTTAAAAACAGAAAATAAGACTTTATAAAGTCAATGATTATTTAACAATATGAATTTAAGGTTTGTTTTTAATTTCAAGATTTGATGATTTGCATGTGTAATTCTATTATCTACCCAAGCAAAATCTTTTGTAATTCAAATTAAACTTCTCAAAGAGCAAAAAAAAAAAAAGAAAGAAAGAAAAGAAAAGAAATAACTACAAATCTTACCAAGCTTCCAATGTGTACAGGGACCTGGAATAAGCCCTGAGAATGCAGAGCTAAATAAGACCCTGCCCTCGAGGGGCCTTCAGGTGACAATAGAGGCAGAAAGATAAGACTGTGGCTATGGAATATGAGAAGTGAAACAGTCAAGGCATGTACAGAGTTTAGAGGTTGCAGAGAAAGAGAAGCTAGTTACTCTCTAAGGCACCTTCTGTCTCTAAACAAAGGTGTCATAAAAGGGGGAGCCAGTGACAACTGAGTGAAGGAGAACTAACTTTTTTTTTTTTTTTTTTTTGAGACAGAGTCTCACTCTCTCTTGCCTGGGGCGAGTGCTGTGGCGTCAGCCTAGCTCACAGCAACCTCAAACTCCTGGGCTCAAGTGATCCTTCTGCCTCAGCCTCCCGAGTAGCTGGGACTACAGGCATGCACCACCATGCCCGGCTAATTTTTTTTCTATATATATTTTTAGCTGTCCAATTAATTTTCTTTCTATTTTTTTTTTTTGGTAGAGACAGGGGTCTCGCTCTCGCTCAGGCTGGTCTCGAACTCCTGAGCTTAGAACGATCCGCCTGCCTCAGCCTCCCAGAGTGCTAGGATTACAGGCATGAGCCACCGCGCCCGGTGGGAGAACTAACTTTTAAAAAATCTTTTGAGGGAGTCCCAAGGCGAGGTATCCACTTTGATTTCTCTGCATATAGCAACAATGCTGCTTCATTTAAATGTGGGCTGAAGCTCTCAAAAGTCTCTTGTTTTCTAAAGCAGATAATATGAAAAGCAAAAAAGAGAAAAAAAGAAAAAAGTCTCTTGTTTTCCAGGCTCTGGAAGGCCCTTTCATGGCCCTGGGGCTTCATTGTGTCCCAGCACTGGCTAATTTAGTCTCTGCTTCTCTGCTGCATGTCACGTGGGCATAGCAGAGAGAGGTCACAGAAACCTGTAGTCCTAGGACTTTGGAGTGAGGGGTCATAAATTCAGAAGCCAATGTTTGGCAGGGGAGGTAGAAAATTCCAGTTTGACAAGGGCTGGTATCCTTGCACAAGAGCATGTCAGTTGCTTCCTGGAAACCATCCTATCGACCTAAGGATACAGTTAACCTGCCTGCTGCCTCCAACTTCCAATGCCCTGTGCACTGTTGTTCCTGCCTCCCTTTCCAACCTCATTCTCCAACTGTCTCTCCCCACCTGCTAAGCCCCTGCCACCATGGTCTTCTTGTTCTTCAAACTCAACAAGCTCATTTCCACTTAGGGCCTTTCTGCTGGGTGTTTCCTTGCCTGACGTGTATTCTCAGATCTTCTGCCCACTCAGGAACAGCTGAACTGTCCCCTCCTCAGGCAGGGCTTCCCTGACCACCCAACCAAATGGCTCCCATTTTGCATGTTATTATTAATTCCATGTTTTGTTTTCTTGTAAGTACCCAAGCTTTGTTTGCATCATCTCTCTAGAAAATACGCTTTGTTAGGTTGGGACCCCTGTCTGGATTATCACCGTAGTCCTCGCATACTTTTTGGCATATAGGAGATGCCCAGTGAATAATTGCTGAATGGAAAGATCACTGAGATTAGAGAGTGTGGCAGGAGATCTATGCAGGTAGCAGAGATGTCCAGGACTGTCTCTCTGGGAAAAGCGAGGCCCAGCCAGAGGATGCTGGGTGTAGCAAGCACAGAGAAAGCCGGCAAGACCCAGGCTTAGGTCAAGGTTCCGACCCACTGCCTGGGGCTGGGCGTAGTCTCTAGATAATGCTATGCTGTAGCACTTTCTGTGGTGATGGGATTGTTCCGTTTGCATTGTCTAATCGAGTAGCTACATGTGGCTACTGAGTACTTGAGGTGTAGGTAATGCAAATAGGGAACTGATTTAAATTAAATTTATAGGTAATTTTAAGTAAGCACATTTAAATGGCCACATGAGGCTAGTGGCTACTATGTTAGATGATGCAGCTCTAGAGAGACTCAACTGGGACCCGGAAACCCCTCATTCTGGGTCCTTAGCGTCTAAGTGCTGGAAGCAGGGTGTGGCATGGGAACTCAGAGGCTGAGGCTTCACCTGGAAGGCCCCTGCTGCTCCAAGCGTCCTGAGTGGCAGCTCCAGCTGAGCAGAACGCAGGCCTCAGCCCACTTCAGCAGCAGCCCCCATCACCATCCAGGCCCTCAGCCAGATGCTGTCACCTGATGCTAAGACTCCTTCAACATATAAACCCTTTGGATTGAATGTGTTGGGTTTATAGTGAAAAAAAAAGATTTTTCATTGCCTCATGCTAGTAACATTGCCCATGAAGACCAAAGCTTCACTTGTTGGACGTGCGTCTTACAAAACCACATTTATGACAACCAAAAATAAGTGACTGAGACAAAGATCTCAATCAATGAAGGTTTTATTAAGCCAAGATTTTGAGGAGGTGCCTGGGTAAAACATGACCCGCAGACAAGCTATGGTCGTTTTTCCAAAGGGGCAGTTGGAACCTGCAGCATTTAAAGGTGACAGAGAGAAGGAAAAAGCGGGGAGGGAGGGCGGCGGGGGGCTGATGAGGCAAAGTGGTTACATTCTTGTGGGGCCCAGGAAATCTACATTTTACATAAAATAAGGGGAATGTTAAAAGGGAAAAAGGGAGTGAAGGAAGCATCGATCGTGTATGTCCCTGGGTAGGTGGAAGAATGTCCGATTCTGTCTTGTCTCCAGTTGCTACCTGTAAGATAAACTTGGAATTCATTCTTAGTGTGGAATCAAACAGGCTTTAGTGTTAGGTGCTAAACATAGGTACAATTTGCACGTCCTTGCTTATGGGAGGTCAGCAAGGAATTTCCTTAATGAACGATCTGTGGGGTCAGCTCTTCACAGGCACGGGAGGCCTTTACCTTCTCTTTTGCATAAGGACGTGGGGGCTCTGAGACTTTGATTTTCTTTTTACACAATCAGTGGAGGCTTATTAAGATGCAGTTTAAGGATGCACTCAGGAAAAAGACAAGCCACAGAGGCATCTGTGACTTTTTCTGAAGAGGGATTTGGGAACTCCCTATTTAAGGGGAGGAGGCATACAGAAAGAAAAAGCAGAAGCGGGGTGGGCAGTGAGGCAAATGGCTACATTCTTGTGAAGCCCAAGAAATCTATATTTTATTTAAGATAAGGTGAGTGCTTAAAAAGAAAAAGGGAGTGAAAGAAGAATCACTTGTGTAGATGTCCCTGGGTGGGTGGAAAAATGATTGATCTCATCTTATCTCTGTTCCGCACCTGGGAAGATAAACCTGCAGTCAACATTATTAATGTGGAATGGAACAGACTTTAGTTTCAGGATCTGGGCTTAGTCTGCAGACCCAAAGTTACAATTTGCATGTCCGTGTACATGCGAGGCCAGCAAGGAACTTCCTCAGGAATGGTCTTTTGGGCAGTCCGTGTTGATGCCTGAGGCCTCTGAGCTTTCCTTGGTGAGCTGGCTGATGCAGAATGTTAGCAGCAGCTATTCCTGTGGAAGGGGGTGTTGCAGGACTCAGCCTCCAGGCTTCACCTTCCCTTTTGCATCAGGAGTTGGGGGGGTGGTCCTGAGATTTTTATTTTCCTTTACATTTATATTCCATAACTCTTCTCTAATGCCATTCTCACTGCCTACTACTTAACGTGATTTCACTGGGGGGAAGGAGGTGGCTGAGCTGTGATGGGGCCCTTCCCAGTCCAGTGCACCAGTGACTCCTTCCCAGACACCCTTCCATGAATTCTAAATCAGCAAGGGAGGTGGTGGTGGGAGAGAGATGAGGGAGGGGACAAAGGGAGACAAATGGCCAGAGGGTGGGAGGCAACTTTAGTTTTAACGATGCATCCAAATAATTGCAGTTGCCAATGATGGCCAGTTGAGCAAATGACTAAAAATGTACAGGGAGCAGGCCATGGGTATGCCAGAAGGAAATGGGATGGATGTCAAAATGGGCAAAAGAGGGGGTGAGTGGGGACCGATGGCAGTGTTCCTGGGGATTACTATCTCTGAGCTACCCTAAGAGCCCCCTCGTCCCCTGCAGCTCACACTGGGGTTCCACAAGCACAGTTTGCCAGGAGATAGCTAACAAAACCAAACTCCTCTTCTTGTTCCCAAAGTTGCTCCCTCTATGCCAGTTTCAGTGGCATTTCCATCCACCCAGGTCCCAGCAACACAACCCTGAGTAGATATTACCTGAAGAAACAACGAAGTTCATAATATGGAAAAGAGAGCTTTATTTCTCACAAAAGGTTGCACCTGCGGGGTTGCCATTCTGGCAGGCTGGAAAACAGGGACCCCAGCCACAAGCCAGGGGCATCTGCTTTGAGGCAGGAACAATGGGAACAGGAATTTCTACTGAGCAGGGTGGCCAAATATACATATTTAACAAGCTATAGGAGGAGTCATGAATGTTTATGAAAAGAGAAACATGTACCTGTGCAACAGAGCTTTCTGCCCTTTCATGGGTCCACGTTCAGAAACAGCCCCCTCTATGCGCAAAAGCTGAGACAAGGACATGAAAATCCTCTCTGCCATGCTCCAGAGATTGTTTAAAACCACTTCATGGCTGGTGGTCTTTTATCAGGAAAGAATGTTGGTCTGGCCCTAAGGAAAAAAAGCATCATGGCCGTTAGCAAGGGATGAGTGTCTGACCTCTCAGCCTGTCATGGCTGGGAACTCAGTTTTAAGACTTCTCTGGGGTCCCCTTGGACAAGAGGGGGTGCATTCAGTCAGTGGGGGGCTTAGAATTTTATTTTAATTTACAGGAGCACGACCCCATCCTTTCTTCCAACCTCACCACAATCCTGTATATCTCAGTGTCCACCTGATTGCACACAGAGGTGTCCAATGACATTCTCAGGTCCACCAGTGTCCTAAGGCCTAGGAGGGAACCACAGTTGGGGAGGGGAGCTGCAGGATGGATGAGCAAATGAGCAGGGGTAGTCCTGGGGTAAAGCCGTGGTCACAGCTGGGAACAACAGTCTTAAACCTAGTCACCAATTCAGGAAACTGAACGGAGAGAGTGAAGTGATGAGACTGACACTTGCCATGAGCCAGCCCTGACAAGTCAGGAGGCAGACAAATGTGAGAAAAGGAGGGTGGAAAAAGAGAGGGAGAAGGGAGGGGAGTCCGAGGATATCCCCAAGGCTGGAAACATGTGCTTCGTATGTTTCCTCCATGTCATGTTGTGATGACTCCCTAACTTAAATAGAACTGACAGAAAGTCACTCAGCTCCCTCCCCACCCTCCAGCTCCACCTTAGCCTTATCTCAGGCCGGCTGGCCTCTCACCTGGACTGGCCTACCACTTGCTTCACGGTCTTCTCCTTTAACCTGCCCTCCAGCGTCTGCCTAGAAATGGCTTCTCTCTCCCTCACTCCTTCAATGAACCCGAATGATTTCCCAGTAGAAAGCTGTTTTTCTTTTTCTTTATTTTTTTTTTTGAGACAGCGTCTCACTCTGTTGCCCGGGCTAGAGTGCCGTGGCGTCAGCCTAGCTCACAGCAACCTCAAACTCCTGGGCTCAAGAGATCCTCCTGCCTCAGCCTCCCGAGTAGCTGGGACTACAGGCATGCGCCACCACACCCAGCTAATTTTTTCTATGTATATTTTTAGTCTTTCAGCTAATTTCTTTCTATTTTTAGTAGAGACGGGGTCTCTCTCTTGCTCAGGCTGGTCTCGAACTCCTGAGCCCAAACTATCCACCCGCCTCGGCCTCCCAGAGTGCTAGGATGACAGGCATGGGCCACCGTACCCGGCCGGAAGATGTTTTTCTAATGTCAATGAAACATGTAAACCTAACTTACTAGTAGTTGTAATTTTGGCAGAAATTGTGACCCCAAGAAGGTGTGAATTCTGCACTGAATGGGTATTACTCTCAACAGTAGCATGTATTCTTATTAGACCCCGATTGATTTGGTCTGCAGGCAATCCTGGATGCTCCTGTGGACTCAGGACCGCTTGCAACCAGGCCCCAGACCCCAGGCTAGAAACGCTGGCCTGGACTGGGGATCTGGTCTGACTGCTTAGCAGGGCACCTGGCTGTCCCTGGTTGTCACTCAGTCCCTTCTTTCTGCTTTCAAAACTGATAACCCACAATTTTAAGTCTGTTTTGAATAAGAGTGATAACTGTGAAGAAAAACCTTTTCATGGAATTAAGGAGAAGCTGTTTCAAAGTAGAACAGGAGTAGAGAGATTTCCACTCGCCGGCTGAGCATCCGCATCCGCATCCAGACGTCCTACCGACATCCTAAACGTGACACATGTCTGAAACTGAACTTATCTTTCTCTTCCCAGTAACTGTGCTGCCCATCTTCTTTTAGCTCCCTTCGAACGGAAACCTTGGGACTTCTCCTTCTTCCTTGTTCTTTATATGGCAACTTGCTAAGTCCAGTTGATTCCATCTCTGTAGGTTTCAGACGGGGTGTGCTATTAACAGTTTGGATCCCCAGACAGCCCTTGAGACAAGGGTGAGGGTGCAGGTAGTCACAGTGGAGCTGACCCCAGGACGCAGGAGCGAGGCGGGTAAAGGGCGCGCTATTGAGTTGGCCATCTAGGCGACCCGGGGCTCGGATTTCAGCGCGCACCTGGGCATGTGCACCAGCTTGGAGATGCCCAAGCCCCAGCCAGGGGTTCTATTTCCGCTGCTCCGGAGCGCACTGAACCGAACTCCCAGGGCTTCTAAGGCGGGAAGGTCCCCGGGCACACTCAGAGACCAGTGTAACCCTCATCTCAGGGCTACACGCGCCCGGAGCGACAGCAACTTGCCGGAGTCACCCAGCCAGGCCTGCGGTGGGAGGCGAAGAGCGGCCGGGAGCGCCCAGGTCCAGCTTCCTCGCCAGCCAGCTAAACCTGGGGCGGCCGCGGCCGCGTTTCCCAAGCGACAGGGCGGCGCGGCGCGATGACGTCAGGGCGGCCGGGTCCGGCCTCGCCCACAGGGCGGACGCAGACCGAGAGGCACGGCAGTCGGCTGGTCCTCGCTCTGCGGGAAGCGGTTGTGGCCCGACAGACTTCCACTGCGCTCTGCCGTGTGTGCTAGACGGTGCGGGGCTCGGGGGCTGGCGAGCCCGAGGGTGGGGCCTGAGGGAGCTCCCGGGCGCGGGGGGGACTGCAGGTGCAAAGGCCCGGGGGCGCGGGGACCGCAGGTGCAAAGGTCCGGGGTAGGCGGGAAATTCGGGATGGGGGGGGAGACCCCAGGTGCAAAGGCCTGGCGTGGGGGCTGAAGGGGGCACCCCAGGTACAAAGGCCCAGGGCGCGGGGGTCCCGGAATTGCTGAGAAAGGACGCTGTGGGGCCAGCGGCCAACGAGGAGGCGTTTGGAGGATTTGGAGGTTGTCCACTGAGGTTACGAAAGGGAGCATGATCAGCTTGGCGTTCTAGAATGGTCTCTTGCACTGGATAAGGAGAAAGACTGGAGGCAGCTGTTGGCAGAACAAGGATAGTGAAGGCCCCACGTCCATGCCATTAACTGTTCAAGTGCCTTATATGGGTGACAGCAGTGTAGATAGCAGACTGTGTGCACCAGTCAAGCGTCAGCACGTTATCTCTCCTGAGGCACAGAGACCTTGCTTGCTAAGGTCACCCAACTCGTGAGCTATAGTGGAATTTGAACCCAGGCAGTCTGGCTTCACAATCCTTGTCTGTAACACAGTAAGGTTGGTGACCTCCAGTGGCATGGGGCCATAGGGGACTTATGCTGGTTGGGATCACGGGATTTGGAGCCAGCTATGCCAGATAATAGTTGTATGACCTTGGTCAATTTACTTCACGCTAAGAAGCTCCAGTTTCCTCACCTGAAAATGAGAATACTGATAGTACCTGGGCTTGCTAGGCACACTTGAGATGGTGTAGCTGCTCACCACATTCACCTGAACGCAGTATTGCTCAACTGGAGATTATTATGATTGGTTTAAAAGGGGTGGAAAGAAAGGAAAGGATTCTGTAGGCATTAAAGAGGTGTGGTAGAGGTCTTGGTAATTGATTTGGTTATAGGGCACAAGGGGAGGGGAATTCTAGGATGACATTCGGGGTTTATAGCTTGAGTAGCCCTTGGGCCACTGGCAGTGTGGACTGGGGCTCTGGGGGAGAGGCTGGGTCAGGGGAGAGGGTGAGTTCAGTGCTGAGCATTCAGAGTGTGGGAACCTCCAGGATATGAGAGAGGAGGGGTATCCAGTCAACTGCCAAATGAGCACTGAGCTGGAGGTGTGGATTTGGGAGCTCTCCACACATTGAGGACGATTTAAGTGCATGAAATGATGCTGAGAGAGTGGCTGAGGATGAGCATCGCTAGGAGACTGAAGAGGAGGAGTGCAGTGTTCTAGACCACAGGGAGGGGCCATGTGCGGGGAAGTTCAGAAAGAAAGATACAGAGTTTCCCTTGGGTTGTATAGCTTTTTGTTTGTTTGTTTTTGAGTCAGGGTCTCACTGTATCTCCCAGGCTGGTCTTGAACTCCTGGCTTGGCCTTGAGTGATCCTCCCACTTCAGCCTCCTGAGTTACAGCTAGCATTTTTGAGCACTTGGTCTCTATGGAGAGATGTGCCTTGCTCTTTTTAAGCTGCTTTATTGAGATATAATTCACATACCGTGCAATCACCATCTAAAGTGTACAGTTCAGTGAATTTTTTGTATATTCACAGCGTTGTCCAACCATTACCACTGTGTAATTCCAGAACGTTTTCATCAGCCCAAAAAGACACCCTGGACCCATTAGGAGTTGGTCCTTATTTCCTTCTGCCTCCCCAGCTCCTGAGGGCTACTAATCTATTTTATGTCTCTATGTGTTTGCCTATTCTGGACATTTCAAGTAGTTGGAATCACGCAACATGTGATATTTTGCGGCTGACTTCTTTCAGCATGTTTTCAAGGTTCATCCGTGTTGTAGGATGTGTCAGCACCTCATTCCTCTTTATGGCTGAATAATATTCCATTGCATGGCTCTGCTACATTTTGTTTACCCATTCATCTGCTGATGGACATTTGGGTTATTTCCACTTTTTGGCTATTATGAATAATGCTGCTATAGACATTCAAGTACAAGTTTTTGTGTGGACATGTTTTCAGTTCTCTTCAGTACATACCTGGGAGTGGAACTGCTGGGTCATATGGTAACTCTATGTTTAACCGTTTGCCAAACTGTTTCCCAAATTGGCTGCATCATTTTACATTCGCACCAGAAATGCAGGAGGGTCTGATTTCTCCACATCTTCACCAATGCTTGTTATTTATTTATTTTTTGAATTGGCTATTCTAGTGGCTGTGAAATGATATCTCATTATGTTGTCGATTTGCATCTCCCTGGTGGCTAATGATGTTAAACATCTTTTTGTATGTTTATTGGCCATTTTATGTCTTTGGAGAAATGTCTGTTTGAACCCTTTGTCCATTTTTTAATTGGCTTGTCTTTTTATTATTGAGTTTTAAGATTCTTGATGGTGTCCTTTGCAGCAAAATATTTTAATTTTGATGCAGTCTAATTTATCTTCTTTTTCTTTTGTTGTTTGTGCTTTTGATATCATATCTAAGAAGGCTTTGACTAACCTAAGGTTACAAAGATTTACTCCTGTAAGAGTTTTATAGTTTTAACTCTTACAATTAGGTCTGTGATCCATTTTGAGTTAATTTTTGCATACGTGCGTGGAAGTAGTTCAACCTCATTCGTCCGCACATGGATGTCCAGTTGTCCCAACACCATTTGTTGAGAATGCTGTTCTTTCTCCATTGAATTATCTTCCACCCTTATCAAAAAGCAACTGACCATACATGTAAGGGCTTATTGCTGGACTCTGATTTCTAGTCCATCGACCTGAATGTGTCTGTCTTAATGCCAGTACCACGATGGCATTGATTACGATAACATTGTAGTGAGTTTTGAAATCAGGACGTATGATTCTTCCAACTTTGTTCCTTTTCAAGATTGTTCTGTCTTTTCTGGGCCCCTTACATTTCCATGGAAAGTTTAGGATCAACTTTGCAATTTCTGCAAAAAGCCAGCTGGATTTTTGATTGGGATTACATTGAATCTATGGATCAATTGGAGAGAATTGTTATTTTAATAATATTAAGTTTTCTGATCCATGAATATGGATGTCTTTTCACATATATAGGTCTTTAATTTTTTTCAAATTTTTTTTTTAGGTTTTTTTTTGAGACAGAGTCTTACTCTGTTGCCCGGGCTAGAGTACCGTGGCGTCAGCCTAGCTCACAGCAACCTCAAACTCCTGGGCTCAAGCAATCCTACTGCCTCAACCTCCTGAGTAGCTGGGACTACAGGCATGCGCCACCATGCCTGGCTAATTTTTTTATATAAATATTTTTAGTTGTCTAGCTAATTTCTTTCTATTTTTTTAGTAGAGACAGGGTCTTGCTCTTGCTCAGGCTGGTCTCGAACTCCTGAGCTCAAATTATCCACCCACCTCCACCTCCCAGAGGGCTAGGATGACAGGCATGAGCCACCACACCCAGCTTTTTTTTTGATTTTTAGAGTATAAGTTTTACACTTCTTTTGTTGAATTTATTTCTAAATATTTTACTTTTTGATATTGTTGTCAATGGAATTGTTTTTCTCATTTCATTTTTGAATTGTTCACTGCTGGTGTGTAGAAATACGGTTGAGTTTTGTATATGGATCTTTACCTTGCAAACTCAATTAATTTATTAGTTCTAATAGTTTTTTGGTGGATTTCTGAGGATTTTCTTAGGCTATACAAGATCATGTCATCTGCAAATAAAAATAGGTTTCCAGTCTAGATGCCTTTTATTTCATTTTCTTGTCTGGTTGCATTAGCTAGAACTAGACTCTAGTATGGTGTTGAGTAGAAGAGGTAATGTGGACAGCCTTGTCTTGCTCCTGATTTAGGGGAAAGATATTCAGCCTCTCACATTTAAGTGTGACGATAGCTGTGGGTTTTTATTGATGACCTTTATCAGGGTGACGACCTTCGCCTCTATTCCTGGTTTATGAAGAGTTTTTATCACGACAGAGTGTTGGACTTTGTCAAATGTTTTTCTGCATCTATTGACATGATCATGTATAAGTATTTTTTGTGCCTTTTTTCTGTTGGTATGGTATATCAACTGATTTTCATATGTTGAACCAATGTGCATTCCTGGGGTAAATCCCACTTGGTTATGACATATGATCTTTTTTACATGTTACTGCATTCAGTTTGGAAAATGTTGTTGAGGATTTTTGCATCTCTATCATGAGGGATGTTAGTCTGTAGTTTTCTTGTGATGCCTTTGGTTAGTTTTGGTGTCAAGGTAATACTGGCCTCAGACAATGAGTTGGGAAATGTTTTGTATTTTCTGGAAGGGTTTGAATTAAGTGGTAATCTTCTTTAAATGTTTGGCAAAATTCACAATTGAAACCCTCTGGTTTTTCTTTGTGGGCAGTTAAATATTAAATATTGATAGCTAATTGAATCTCTTTAGTCAACATGGGTCTGTTCAGATTTTCTATTTCTTATAAGTCAGTTTTGATAGACTTTATAGGAATTTGCCCATTTCATCTAATTGTTGGCATACTGTGGTTCATAATATTCCCTTATAATCCTTTTTATTTCTGTAAAGTCAGTGGAAATGTCCTATCTTTGATTCCCAACTAGAAATTTGTGTTTTTCTTTTTTATTTGGTTAATCTAGCTAAAAATTTGCCAGTTTTTCCAGTCTTTGCAAAGAACCAACTTTTTTCATTGATTTTTCGTTATTCTATTTCATTTTTACTCTAATCTTTTATTTTCTTCCTTCTGCATGCTTTAGGTTTAGTTTGGGCTGCCTTTTCCTGTATCTGAAGGTGGTGCTTGAACAGCGTGACTTTGGGGTCAGCCTTTGCTGGGCCGGAGCCCTTCTCCCCACTTCTCAGCAGAGAGGCTTCTGGAAAGACGTTTAGTCTCTCTGAGCTTCAGTTTTCTTTCGGTGGGGATGGTAGGACTTGCGTCACAGTCACTGGAGGGTTAAATGAGATGTGCTCTGTAGGGGCAGGGTCTCTGGGCTCCAGGCACGTGCTCAGATGCAGCTCCCATCTCCCCCCACATAGAAAAGCATTGCCCGCAGTGTTGACCAATCACACTGAGTCCAACATCCTAGACTGTTTCAACATTCTAGTAAAAGAATTTAAAAGTTCTCCTGGGTCTTAAAGAGTTAAGCTGGGGTGTTCACACCCATGTTCCCCTAGGTCTGGGTTCACAAGCCACTCCTGTCCAATGCCTTGATTAGCCAAGGCACTTGGAAAAGGACCCAGTCTATACAGAAAATTCCAGAACAGTGGAATTGTTCTTGAACCTTTGGTCAAGAAAGCTGGGTTTCAGGATGCCTGCTCTGTTAGTGGGAAGCCAGGATGCCTGTATGTCGAGAAGAGAACAAGATAAAAACCTGTAGTCACTGGCTCCGGGCTGGACATCCTGTGTCCAGGTGGACTGGGGTGGGTGGGGACGTTAGGTACTGTCATGTGTGGCTGGAGTGGACTGGCCAGCACTGGCTGGATTCCAGAGGGAGCACTTTCTGGGCCCCAGGTTTGCCAAGCCTGGGGGTGGAGGTGTCCGCACATCCTGGGTACCCCAAGCAGTTGACATGTTCTCAGGCATGGCTCTGGCAACAGAAAACAAAACCTCCAACAAAACTCTGGGCTCTTCCCCCAGCAGCCCTGGTCGTGCCCCTGCCCATTCACCTTGACGTATTGCAGTGCTGGTCACAGGCTGCCGTTGTCGCTCTTCTGTCTCTTTGTCGTCCTTCATTTAGGGGTAAAGTCAGGACAGTTCCTCTTGCCTTCTCTTTTGGGAACACGTGTGCTGCAGTGTTTCTCTTTTGCTATCCCTTTGGAATTACAGTTTGTTTTTCTCTTACTTGTAATGCGGTGGGTTTCACTGTTCTTGGGTGGTATGGATCCGTAGAATGGAACATGTTGATTCAGGCTGTATATTTTGTGCAGGTTGGCGACAAGCAATGGTGCCCACTTTGGAAGGAAGCCCTGATGCCCTGTTTCCAGATTTCCCCAAAGGACCCCTCCACGCCTACCGAGCAAGAGCCTCCTTCAGCTGGAAGGAGCTGTCACTGTTCCTGGAAGGCGAGGACATGCTCCGCTTTAAGGTGTGCTTCTGTGGTGCTTGTCTTGTTGGTCCCCTGTGGAATCTAGTTAGCGACTAGTTCCTTGGCAAAATTGGGTTTATGGCTCTGAAAGCCCCTTCTCTGTGGGGCGAGGCTGGCCCTTCTACTCTGCTCGCCAGGATGGGCCTCAGGGCATCGAAGAGGAATAGGGGAATTGTCTCTGTCTGAGTGTCTCTGGGTCAGACTGTGTCCCCTGGAGCCCTGGCCTTGAGAAAAACTGTGTAAGTAAAGATGTATTGAGATTCCATCTTTGCCTCCGAATAAGCCATCCCTGTCTCCTGTGTTTTCAGAAAACCATCTTCTCAGCTTTGGAGAGCGATCCTCTCTTTGCCCGTTCCCATGGCGCCCATCTGTCCTTGGAGAAGTACCGCAAGCTGAACTTCCTTCGCTGCAGGCGGATCTTCGAGTACGACTTCCTCAGCGTGGAAGACATGTTTAGGAGCCCTCTGAAAGTGCTGGTGCTCCTTCACTGCCTGGGCATGTATGACTGGTCCCTGGCTGCCAAATACTTCCTCCACACCATGGTGAGCATGCGCGGAGAGTGAGGGAAAGTGCGGGTTCACACTTTGCTGAGCACGGGGGACCTCTGTCCCGGGGCCACGCAAGAGTCAAAGAAACTCCATTTTTTTCAGCCGTATTTGCAAATTTGACACATTAAGTCCTTGAATAAAATACAGTGCTATGAAGCTTAAAATCCCGTAAGAAGAGGACCTTTGGAACTTTTTTTTGCTTTATATGTATATAAAAAAAAGACAAATGGACCTGTGCTTTTCTTCCTTCCCAGCATGCTGGCAGAGATGAACCTGGGGAGGTGGCACTGCCCCCCGTCTGTGCCTGGACTGTGTGGCGGGCTGGTGACCCCCTGCTCCATACACCTGCACTCCCTCCCTTACCACCCTGCCCCCCCAAGTTTCATGTCCCCTGCAGTTCTCAGGCCTTATTAATAATATGAACCCAGGGCCCCAGGGCAGCCGAGTGTTGGGGAAACACTGGGCCTGGTGTCGGTGCTTTTGGCTGACCCCTAGGAGCTTCATTCTCCTCCTCTGGGGAAGGGCATGGTACAAAGAACCGATATGGGGCTGGGGCAGAGGCGGTGTGTTAAGTGCACTGTCACTTGTGAAATTCCAGAATAGCAGGACTTTTCTTAACTGCCGTCTGTTCACATTGATGTGATGATGTTATGTTTTCAGGTTTTTGGATCAGCAATTTACAGCTCTGGTTCTGAAAGACATTTCGAATATATTCAGAAGGTGTTCAATATGGAGGTAGGTTCGGGTTCATGTGAGCCGTGAGCCCAGTTCTCCCACCTGTTCCCTGTGAAGATGTGTGAAAAGGGAAGACGGCAGGAGAGGGTCCCCGGGGGTGTTGTGCTTTCCTTGTTTACGGTGTTCTGAGGCTGCTCAGCGAATCGCTAACACGATTCTTCGCCACATGTGGTGCCGTGAGTCCTGGTGCTGTGTGAGCAGATGCCAAAGGCTTCCTCTTCCTCCTCCTGACACAGCAGCTCTTGCTGCCATGCTGCTCAGAGAGGTTGTGCCAGCATGGTTTGGCTGCCATCCTCTCTGCCCAGGCACGTGTGGGGCAGCATGACAGAGTCACCAGTCATGTCACTGGTGGGGCGAATGGCGATTTGGGGCTTTGATCCACAGTTTAGTCCTTAAAGGAAAGAGGATGATGGCAGGTCCCTCCAGGAATGTGCTCAGGGAGCTTTTCTTGCTTTATGTTGTTTTGTGCTTCAACATGTAGATTTTTGCATGTTTTGCCCTGACTGAAGTAAGCCATGGGAGCAATGCCAAGGCCCTTCGGACGACCGCTCACTACGATCCTGCCACAGAGGTAGGTGTTCCCTTCCCGTAATTAACCGAGGTATGACCCTGCCACAGAGGTAGGTGTTCCCTTGCTCTTGTCTCTGGGTTTAGAGCATATGAAACGTCATGAGTGCAAATAAAATTGCCATGAACAAAAACATAATTAAACCAAGAAGCCTGTCCTTGTATGTGTACTTATAAAACACACTGGGATTTGTCACGCTGGAAAGCAGGAGCTCAGGAGATACAGGATTGAGAGGCAGAACTTGTGCCCACCATGACCTTTACAGGAGAATTCATCATGATTTGCATTTGTGTGTGATTTGAGTGCAGGGAAAGGTTTGCCAGGCGGCCTGTGGTATGGGATTAGCAAGCAGGTCCAACTGCCATGCCCTGCACAGGGAGCAGTGTGGGGACGTTGCCTGGCCCTCCTCCCTCCGCAGCTGCCCATCTACCTGGGCCGGGCTCTGTTCCTGCCCACCTGGTCTGGCTCCTCTGGGCCTTGCTGTCTTCTTGACCTCTCAGTGGCATCTGCACTGTGGCCACTGCCTGATGTGTCCACTGAGCGGGTGCTGCTGTCTGCGGGGAGGGGCTGGGAACTTGCAGGCTGGGCCCTGCTCTCCAGGGGACTTCCAGGGTGGTAGGGGGTGGCTGGCCACACACGGGCTCGTGATGTCTGGGGGTGTCCAGTGCTATGGTGGGGTCTGAGGCAGGGGGTGAGGATGAGGAGGGCTCGTCTTCCCTTCCCGCCGCGCCCCCTGTCCCCTCACTTGTCCCTGAGGGCTGTGTCCACCTGCCTGTCTCTCCTCACTGCCTGGTATTTTGAGAGCCTTCACCTCTCTCCCCGCTGGCAGTGGTGGTGGAAGGGCTCTGCGGCAGAAAGTGAAGCTCTATGCCTGTGTATTTCCTCATCGTTTGTTCTTTCATTCATTCATCTGTTTACTCACCAGCATGGGTGGATGCGGGGTCTGTGCCGGGGTGCTGCGTGGAAGGACACAGGAATAGACTACAGAGCCCCCAGGTGGGGTGGGGGACAGTAAGAGGGGATCCCCTTGCAGTGTGACGTAGTCTGCCATGGTGGGGTCTCCGGAGGGGCCTCCATGTCAGAGTGGGATGGAGAGAAAGCTGGGCACCTCTTGGGCTTTTGTTTATTTTTTGAGCCATGCAGTATTTTTATCTGAACCCAGGTCTTTCTGACCCCCAGCCCCTTCTCCAATGCTGCCCTTTCGGCCCTGCAGTGCCAAGGGGGACGAGGCCCATTTTCCCTGGCAGGTGAAGGATGGGGCCCAGGTGGCCTTGGGCGCAGCTTGACATCTGAGGAGCAGTTGCCTTCTCTGCCTGCTTCTTCCTGGTGTCTGGGTGAAGTGGAGATGGGAGCGTGACATCAGATCCATCACAATGAGGCCCATGGGAGCCTGGTGCAGGGCTGCTGGCGCTGTGTTCATCTAGACGACAGGCATTTGCTGTGTGCTAGACACAGCTTTCTGAGACTGGGCAGGAGGCGGTGGGCACAGCCGAGAAGTCTCTGCTGTCGTGAAGTCGCAGGCTAGAGGGAGACAGGCACACGCTGGGGGAAGTTGGGTATGCCAGGTGCCCTCCGTGGAGGAGGCTGGAATGAGGGTGCAGGGGATAGGCTGGGATAGTGAAGGGCCCCGTGGGAGCTGGCCTGGCACTCTGCACCTGCACCTGCAGAGGACACGGAGCAGGTGGGGGTATCGGAGCTGCCATGTGCTAAAGGCAGGTGGGGAGGGCTGGCCAAGGCTGGGACGCCCCTCACCCTGGTAGGTGAAGAGCCAGTGGTCCCTGAGAGAACAGAGGGCGCAGCTGGCAGCTCACCCTCCCCCGGCCCAGCTTTCTCTTCCATGGTGTCTCAATATCTGCAAGACAACCATTCAATGAGCACCCGCCGTGTCCCTGGGGTACCTATCCTCGCCCCTTCTAGCCGAAAGCTGAACACTATGAGGCCACCGCTCATCCATGAGTTCCTGCATTCCTTCTGACTTTCTGAGTCGCCTTGCGCTGGGGGCATTTGGGGCATAGCCCTTAATGGTGGAGCAAGAAGATGGAGACAGAGCAAAAGAACAACAGCATGTCCCGAGTTAGAAGTCAGCAAGGGACATCGCACGGTGTTAAGCAGGGCAGAGGATTCTGCTTAAAGAGCGTGGTTGGGATGGCCTCTGAGCAGATGTTGCGTGATGACGACCATGACCTGGGGTGTCTATCAGCCTACAAAATACTTTGCACCTATTTTGTTGTTTGAAACGTTTGTTATCATTTTCCATAGGAAGAGTCTTCTTTAAGTCATAAGACCCAGAAATGTGCTCTGTTTAAAAAATATGACCTACCTGTGCCATACAGGAAATGAAATGTATAAATAGCATCAATTTGGACTCTTGCCTCAAAGATCTTGAACGTAGAAAATTGAATCTATCGAAAAAGAAAATAATTCTACATGTGTTTCAGTTGCTAATTATAACTTTAGCATTTTTTCCCTTGTGCAGGAATTCATCATACATTCCCCCGATTTCGAAGCTGCCAAATTTTGGGTTGGCAATATGGGCAAGACTGCTACTCATGCGGTGGTGTTTGCGCAACTGTACGTGCCGGGGGGCCAGTGCCACGGGCTGCATCCCTTTGTTGTGCAGGTAGGATGCCAGCGTGCTGGTGGACTGGGGCATGGTCACCAGTGGGGGTGGTGTTTACCCCAGGGGAAAGTTGGTGTTTTTGTCACAACGGAGGCAGGGGATGGGAATGCTTCTGGCATCTAGTGAGTAGAGACATCCTGCAACGCACAGGACAGGCCCCTGCCCCAGGGAAGGACGGCCCAGCCAGAGCGCCAGCAGTGCCACTGCTGAGAGAGCCTGGCCAGTGCTGCTGGCTGTGGGGCCGCAGGCCTCAGGTTGTCTGGTGGAGGACCTCCCTGTCCTCCTAGAGGCTGTGTTGGCACGGCCTCTGACACTTGACATGAATCTAGATTTCCTGGCACCACCCTCCCGAGATTCCTGCTCAGGAAGTCTGAGGGGGATCCAGGAGCTCTGGGGTAAAGTCCAACTTGGGGACTCCAGTGGGCCCATACAGGTGGGACACTGTCACCAAGGGGGTTCCCAGGACTAATGGCTGCGTCCTTGGACCCAGAGCTTCCAGAAGCTTGTCCAGAACCTTCCTCTCTGGGCTGACTTGTTACTGAATTAAGTGCTCCGCAACCGCTACCAGCCCATGCTGGTGGCACTTTTGTCCTGTGAGACTTTTCCGATGGGGGCTCTTATGACTGAAGAAAATCACCATGGCTTGTTTTTAATCGAGGTGAAATTCACATGACATGCAGAAACCGTTTTGTAGCGAACAATTCGGTGGCACTGGTGCGCTCACAATGTTGTGCAGCCGTCACCTCTGATTCTGAAATGTTTTCATCTCTCTAGAAAAGCCACCCTGTACCTAATAAGCAATCACTTCCCATTCGCTCTCCCTCATCCCCTGGCAACCACTAATCTCCTTTTTGTTCTGTAGATTTGCCTATTGTGGACATTTTACGTAAAAGCAGTCATCAATTACATGACCTTTTGTGTCCAACTTCTTTTACTTAGCATAGTGTCTTCAGGGCTCTTCCGTGCTGCAGCGTGAATCGGTGCTTCACTCCTGTTCGTGGCCGAATAATGGTCATGGTGTGGATAGAGCACAGTTTGGTTATCCATCTGTCCATTGGTGGGCATTTGGGCTGTTTTCACCTTTTGTCTGTTATGACTAAGGCCGCTATGAACATTTGTAAACAAGTGTTTGGATGCCTGTTTTCAGTCCCTTTGGGTATGTTCCCAAGCAGAATGGCTGGATCACATGGTAATTCTATGGTTAACTTTTTGAGGGACTGCGTACTGTTTTCCATGGTGGCTAATCTTACTTTACCTCTTGTGATGTACGAGGTGTCCAGTTTCTCCACATCCTCACAACACCTGTTATTTTTTTCTCTTTTTTTTAATAGCCAACCTAGTGGGTATGAAATACTATCTTGTGGTTTTGATTTGCATTTTATTAATGCCTGGTGAAGTTGAGCATCTTTTCATGTGCTGGTTGGTCATTTGTACATCTCTTTGGGAAAACCGCCTATGCAAATCCTTTGCCCTGTGGCAACAAACAGAGATCCCCCAGTGAGTGAGTACAGCGAGGTTGTGCAGTTCATGCTCACTGGAGCAAGGGGGTCGGCCGCTGTCACTGGAGTGTGGCAGAGACTCAGAGACAGGCAGAGGGTGGGAAACTGTCTGGTGGGAGAAAGCACTGTCCTGAGTGGCAGCTGCTGGCCTGGGACTGGAGGCGGCTCCCCAGTAGCAGGGCATCCTGCGGGATTGGTCATGGCACGTGTTTGGCTCCCTCTGGCTGGTCCTCCGTTGGAAGCTCTTGGTCATTGCTCGGGCCCGGGCTGCTTGGGGCCGACTGACACAGGGGTTGTGTTCTGCTCCCCATGCTGGTTGCCGCAGACTGGGTCAGAGTTCTGCTTTTACGCACCATCTGGCCATGAGAGTGGCGAACTTACCAGGAGCTCGCGGCGTAAGTGGAGAAAAATTTCTTACGCAGAGATTAGGATAAAAAGAAGGAAAAGCTTATTTTACTTTTTCCACATGGGAAAAGGGCCAACACGGAAGTGAAAGAGGGAAAATGTGCTAGGCCCAGAGACCGGTTACTCAGGCTTTTTACTCAGGGGGAAGGTGATTTATGGCTGTCTCCCGCGTGGCCGGGTCCTGCTGCATCCCCCGCTTCTCTTTTCTCTTAGCGGTGAGCTGAAAACAGAAGCGGCTGTGGGATGTGAAAGATCTTGTCCACAATCTTCCCTCGAGGTTTGGTTTTGGGCAGGAGCTGGGGCTGGGGAACCCTTCAAGGCTGTAAAGTGATAGGTCTAGGGAATGTAACAGAAGAATTTACATTTCCTTTCTGTCTGCTCAGCTCTCTCCAGATGTTGTGAAAACAACCCCGCGAGGTGCCTGTTAGCGAGAGCTCCTTCCATTGACCTGAGCCCTTGCTGAGAAACGCGATGGTTTTTCTGTTATTTCGCTAGCAAGGCTGACCTTTCACTGGCCATCGTCCATTTGTATATTTGTTTTTGAACTGGGTTGTTTGTCTGTCGAGGGTTGTGCGGGCTCTTTATGAATGCTGGGTATGCACCCTCATCAGACGTGTGCGCCACCCACGTCTTCTCCCCTTGTCGGTCGCCTGTCGCTCTCTTGATGATGCGCAAAGGTTTTCAGTTCTGAAGTCCTGTTTTACCTGCTCTTCTGTCACTCATGCCCTTGTTTTTTAGTTTACCTGTATATTTGGACGACTGCAGACCAGATGCATTTTTTCATTTACTGTAAGGATATAGGAAAAAAACAAAATGTTTTCCTCTTCTCTCACACAGCCACACAGCACTTCTGACACCAGGCGAACCTCTGTGCGGGCACAAGCTGGGTGTCCTGCAGTTCAGTTCAATTCCAGCACTGTCTGCCTGGAGTCATCCTCCGCTCCCCCAAGCCAGGGCTCGGTCCCATGGGAGTCCCCACTGCAGACGCCACTCGCAGGTCCAGGTGGCCTGTGCTTGGACCTCCTCGGGCTCGAGCAGTTTGCTAGAGCGGCTCACAGACTCAGGGAGACACTCACTGACACTCATCCTTTTTTATAAAGATGTCACAAGGATGCAGATGGACCCAGATGAGGAAATGTGTAGGCGAGGCCTGTGGCAGGGCCGTGACCCCCACGCCCTCTCCAGTGTGCCACCCTCCAGGCACCTCATGTGTCCAGCTGTCCAGAGCTCCCTGAACCCTGTCCTTGGGGTTTCCTGGAACCTTCACTGTGCAGGCATGGTCGATGACACCACTGGCCATTGGTGACCACCCGACCTTCAGCCCTTCTTTCCTCTACAGAGGCTGGGGTGGGACTGACAGTTCCAGCCCTCCAATCCTGTCTGGGTCTTTCAGGTGACCAGCCCCCTCCTGACGCTGTCTAGGGCCCAGCCATCTCGTTAGCATACAAAAGCCACACTTGTCACTCCAGGATTTGGGGATTTGGGGAGCTGTGTGCCAGGAGCGGGAGCGGAGACCACATTTATCCAGTATCATTTGTCACCTAAGGCACATTGTTCCTGTGAGCACAGATTTGTACCTGGAGTGAATTTCTTATGAAAATTGCCTGGACTGGAATTAAGCTTCTTTCAATGTGTCTGATTTTTAGACCACGGAGCCTCAGCGTTTTAGACTCCTTTATATCATGCTACAAACACTCAGTAGGATGGTGTCATCCTCCATCTGGCAAAGCACCTGGTATGCCTGGTGCGGAGCAGGCACAGCGCTCAGGTCCGACCCTCGTGGAGTTCACAGGCTCCTGGATGAGGAGAGATGGCAGTGAGTAATCTCAGGATGATTAGTTAGAGTGTGACACGCGCTCCAGATCCTTAGCTGACGCGGTGGAGGGTTGTAATGCTTTGCAGGTCTGTCGGGTCAGGTTGGCAGTCTCTCAATATCATGGAAATATTATGTGTAAATTGGTCAATTAAATATTTCTGAGATAAGTATAACATTACTTCTGCTCTTGACTTTAGAAATCTTTCCTTGATTCAAGAGGTATAATATATATCATCATATCATTTATTTCTAGATGAACTGAAAACTTGCATTAGCAGTGTCTTTTTGTTTACTTAAAAATTATTAATACCAGCTTTTTTCATAGATGTGTCTGTTCTCTTCATCTCTACTTTTTTTCCAACTTTTTTAATGGTACTTATTTCAAAAGGTTTTTAGAAGTTTATGTCTTTATCTTTACTGAGCCTATTCAAAGACTTCAGGAAAAGGTAAAGATGTTTTACATTTAAGTTTTAGACCTTTTTAAAATTTTAAATATCTTTATTTTAAAGTTCAATTAAGTTCAATAGTTGTTTCACAGAAATAAGAAAAAACTAGCAATTTATACAGATAGCTAAGTTCCACATAGTGCAAATTCCCTATTTCTTTAGGTTTCTCTACTTGGCCACTAGTGATGTGGGCAGGTAATGCTCTGCGGGGGCACCCCGTGTGCTCAAGGGTGTGCGGCAGCGTCCCAGGCCTCTGCCACTGGCACCCTTCAGATAGGGCGACAGAAATCTCCCCAGACATTGCCCAGTGTCCCTGGTGGGGCAGGGGAAGGTGGAAGCCCCCTGGCTGGGAATCTTTGCTTCTAGTGTCCAAGAACGCAGCCCCATGTCCTTGCCCTCAAGCTCCCGTGTTGAGCAACCATCAGCTAGCTGCGTCTGTGGTTTCTAGGTCAGTATACTCATTGGAGACTTATCTTGACGAGTAGAGATTTGCCAAAATAATCTTGGCTGTTTGTCCCACAGCATGTATGTGCATAGCCATTTCATCATTTTATTAAAATCCAACAGAAAATCCTGTATCTAAAACATGGAGTATGAAATTCCCAATGTCTTCTGTCTGAGTGGCACGTACTAGCTGCTCCTGTGTGAGTCTCTGGTGGCTGCTGTATTAGAGCATCACAAATTGGGGGGCTTCAAACAACATAAATTTATTCTCTTGGTTCTGGAGGCTGGAAGTCTGAAATCAAGGCCTCTGCAGGGCCACGCGCCCTCTGGCGGCTCCAGGGGAGGACCCTTCCTATCCCTTCAGCTCCTACTGTTCCTCAGTTTGTGACCACAGCACTCCACTCCCTGCCTCTGTCCTCACATGGCTCCTCTTCTTCCAACTCTCACAGGACACATAGCATGCAGTTTAAGGCCTCGGTACCCTTAACTCCATTACATCCGCACAGACCCTATTTCCAAATAAGGTCCGTTCTCCAATCCTGGGACTGGGACTGAGACATGTCATTGCTGGAGAACACGGTTTAACCCTCAGCCACCACAATGTGCCCTTGGGGCATTTGAACACATTTATTTGGCTTTTTGTGTGATCATAGCAGTCACTGTTGGCTTTCTGTGGCTTTGCACAGATTCGGGACCCAAAGACCCTCCTTCCCATGCCAGGAGTGATGGTCGGCGACATGGGGAAGAAACTCGGGCAGAACGGACTGGATAACGGGTGAGTGACACCGAGCAGCACTGAGGTTCCCGCAAGCACATGCACTACTGCCATTCCTGGGGTCCCACTGATCTGTCCGTGGTGTCGCCTGCCAGCAGACTCAGGGTAGGGACCAGACTTGACCCTGCGCAGGCTGCACTGTGTCCTGCTGGAGCTATACCCAGCAACTTTGCCCGGCTGGTGGTGGCTCCTATTCCCACATGGGGCCCAGGCCCTTGTGCTGGTGGGGCCTCCGTGTAAGGACTGCATCAGTGTCCCAAGCTGGGACTCAGCCTCTGCGCCTGTCCACAGTGAGCTTGAGAGACCTGTGTCCGCAGTGGCTGCCTTTGCTTGCCCCTCCCCCAGCACTTGGAGAAGAGCGTTTGCTGGCTCATTTGCTCATCAGTCCACAGCTGTCTCCTTAGCACCGCGCTCTGTGGCAGGAGACCCTAGTGTGTGAGGCCACAGGTACTCATGTGAGCTTGCTCTCAAGGTGAGGCAGGGCCTCTGGGCCTTGGGATCATCTTTAAGGGGCTGGCTGGGAGGAAGTCTGGGCTAGGCAGGGGCTCTAGGAGGATTTAGACCTCCTGATCATCAACAGCACAGCTTTGGGATCAGATCTGGATTTAGCAATTCGTGTAATCTTGACCAACTTTCTATAGAGTGGGCGCAACGACAGTGGTCCCTGTGCCAGGCCCTTCCGGGGTGTTCTTCCTGGCCCTTGGGTGTGCACGTGGAACTCGACACACGTTTCCCAGGAAACCTGGCCCTGCAGGGTTTAGGCTTCTCTGTGCCCACGAGATAATTTCCAACTAAGTAGGAAGCAAAGCCGGGGTGTTCCTGAGTCTGGTGTCCTGTGTTATGTCCCCAGAATGTTGTAGACTTGCTGCTGGAAAACTGAGGACCCCTGCCTCAGTGGGTGGCACTGACTGGCCATTGTCAATGGAAAAAAAGACCAAACTCTGTAAAATAATTTTAAAGAGATTTACTCTGAGCCAAATTTGAGGACCATGACCCGGAGCCATGTCCAAGAGGCCTTAAGCAAGTGGCCTCGCTGTGGTTGGGTTACAGTTTGGTTTCATACATTTCAGGGAGACAGGGGTTATAGGTAAAGTCATAAATCAATACATGGGAGGCATACATTGGTTTGGCCTGAAAAGGTGGGCCATCTCGAAGAGAGGAGTGAGGCTTACAGGTTATAAGGTGGGTTTAAAGATTCTTTGGCTTGTGATTGGTTAAAGACATGAAGCTTTGTCTAAAGGCTTGGAATGTTTTAACATAGGAGCTGTTTATTAGAGATAAGTCACCGGATTCTTATTAGAGATAAGCCACTGGGCATATATTTGTTGTGTAACTTGAGGACCTGTAGATTTGTCTTGCATACCCTTAGGCCTGTTAATGGGTTACAAAGGATGTCCCCAAGAAGGGAGGGGGGCATGATAAGGCATGTCTGACCTCCTTCCTCTTGGCAGGCAATTTAGTTTTAGGATATTCCTTTGGCCACGAGGGAGTCCATTTAGTCAGCCGGTGGAGGGGTGAGCCTTAAAATTTTATTTTAGTTCACACCGTCATGCCTGGGTTCTCGGGCATAAAGGAGGAGATTGGTCATCTCTAGAGAGAGGAGCTTGGCCAAGTGGCTTCCAAGGACCCCACCGTGGAGACATCTCTTCATCTGTCCCTCCTAAGAAGTCGGGGTGGTGGGGGTGTTACCGAAAGCTCGGCACTTGTCCCTGAGGCCGAATCAGAAGAATGAGGACCAGTGGTTTGAGGAGGAAGGAAAGGGACATTTTTTACTTTGCTAGCAAAGGAGGAGGATGATGGAGATGCCTGTCTGAAATGCCATCATCCTCATAATAAGCAAAATACAGAGCTTTTAGAGGGTGGGTTCTCAGCTTCAGGCAATTACTGTTCAGTACAGTTGATGACTCTGATCATCCCATCTCTGCAGAAGACAATCCCCTGACCTCCAGCCAGGACCTCCCTTTACCAGGTGGGGGCTGGGCAATCTCCTGTAGCACCAATAGCAAAAGACTTACCTGCCCCTCCCAGCTACGGGCCTGAGGCAGGGATGCAGGTTTTAGTTCTCAAAAAGGAGTGGAGGACTCCTTAGGAAGACAGAAAATATTTTTGCATGTTTTTTTCCAGCCATTCCCTCTGTTACAGGGGGGTGTCTCAAAACTCTACTTGGGCCTTTAAAACAGGTAGGGCCCCAGACTGCACCAGAGAGGGCTATAGACTTTTGATTTTTACTCAGTGTCAGCTTGAGAAGAAAGTAAAAGGATGTTTAAAAGCAAAACAAGACACACATGCACAAAACCCGCCTAACAAACGCCTGCCTTGCAGAATTCTGAACTTCTCGCTCTCTGGCTTATACTAGGAATCTGCTAGTTAACGTTAGAGACAGAAGGAAGGAGGAAGACCACCCCAACCTAGGGCTAGAAACTCCTTTACATTTTTGTCTTGTTTTGTTTTGTTTTGTTTTTGAGACAGAGTCTTGCTCTGTCGCCCAGGCTAGAGTGTGGTGGTGTCATCATGGCTCACAGCAGCCTCAAACACCAGGGCTCAGGCGATCCTCCTGCCTCAGCTTCCTGAGTAGGTGGGACTACAGGCATGTGTCATCACACCAGGCTAATTTTTCTATTTTTAGTAGAGATGGGGTCTTGCTCTTACTCAGGCTAGTCTCGAACTCCTGACCTCAAGTGATCCTCTCACCCCAGCCTCCCAGAGTGCTAGGATTACAGGCGTGAGCCTCCGTACCCAGCCTGAAAACTCCTTTAAATCACTCCTTTCTCAGGGTACATGGGAGGCCTTTGGCGTGGGTGGTGCCCGTGTGGCACGTGTGGAGGTTCACTGTTCTGGCCCTTTCTCCTCAGGGTGGAGGGAAGGCCCCTAGCAATCCACTGGAGGCAGTGACATGATTTGGCCTGTTTGAGAAAGATGACTCTAGCCTCAGGGTGAGAAGCCTCAAGCTCATCCATGAATGGGGCGTGGAAGGGACTGTCTTGCTCTGGGTTTTGAAAACTAATATCCTTTCATAAGGTCTGTATGTTCCAATCTGGAGCTCAGAAAACACGTGCATTGTCACTCTGCGCATTGAAGGGCTCTGTGCACATGAGGCCTGGCAGGTGCATTCTCCTTGGGCACATGGTAGTAAATTGTCACATGCAGTGGGTGACATCAGGTTCGATCAAGGATCTCTGCTCACTGTTCACTCCATTTAACAAATTCGAATCCTTAACATTATTTGGAACATCACAGAAACAGGAAAACTCTGCACTTGGTTCCCCTCAAATAGACTCATATTTCTAGAGATTGGATACACATCTCTTACTGGGGCAATATTCCAAGGAGCATTAAATCAAGCCACTTATAATAACACATCACATCAATACAGTAAAGGCTCTTCTAAAACCCAGGAATGCCAGTCACCCCTGCTATGGCCATGGGGCACCATGACGACACCCAAAGGAAGCAGTTTCTGTTCCACCAGATCAGAGTCCTGGCCCCACAAAGCCTTCCCTCCGTGTCTTTTGCACGCTCAGTGGCAGGAGACAACGGATGTTGGAAGCAACCTTACTTGACCCCTGAGCCTTTGCAGGCCCAGTGACTTGCTGGGGTGTGAGCCAGCAGGTGTGATGCAGGGTGCATCCTCCCACCTCGTGCACGGAAACCAGCTCTTCCTGCGCCCGGCAGGGGGCGCGCGGTGCTGCAGTGGTTTGAGAACCGGCTCAAGTCCCCAAGGGGTTTCTCTGCACAATTCAGCCTGCATACTCTGTGCAGTTCAGCCTGCATTCTCTGTGCTAGTTTAAAGATCAGTGTCATAATTTAGTGGTTTTTTTTTTTTTATTAATACTAATGTCAAGATCATCTGAGAAAAGTGGTAACAATTTGTAGGTTAGATTTTGTCACTTTACAAGAATTTCCAAGTATGTTGGATGACTGCCTGGAAATTGGAAACAAATTCTGTAGATTAATTTTAGCCAAATAGGTCTGAAAGCAAAATAACAAAGATCTTTTCAAGTGATATTTTCAGCCATACCCTTAAGGTGAGCCACAGGTACTTTTCTACATGTTTCCTCTGAGGTGTGGCAGGCATCTGGGCCTGGGACCCATCCTGAAGTAGCTGGAAGCCCCTTAGGCTGGACAGCCTGTGCAGTAGAGCTGGGCCGGGGGCCCTGGGAGGCCCCAGGGGAGGAAGGAAACGGCTGGAACACGGACAGGGAGGCCCAGCAAGGAGGGCGCATGCAGGGCCTGGAGCTCCAGGACGGTGGGTCTTCTGCACCACACGCAGTCCCCCCGTGCTGCACACACATCCCTATACTGTATCCACACCCCATGCCGCGCACACACGCCCCATGACACATACACCTGCCCAGTGCTGCACACACATGTGTTCCCTGACACACACATCCTGTAACACACATGTGTGGTACCCCACGCACGTCCTCCTGCCCGCCGGGGACACTGGATTCTGGCGTGCAGGTTGGCCCACCAGTTGGCCACATCTGACTGATTCTGGAACTGCTTTTGTGGAACAGAAACAATCGAGAGAGAATGTGTGGAATTTCGCTTTCCGTTAAGCTCGAGGGAATACTTTTGTGAGGATAAATATATTCAGATTTGTTCCATCTCTGTGTGGCGAGAGTGGGTGAAGATTTTCCACTCCTTAAAAAGGGCACTTTCTGTTACAGAGTCACACTTGGAAAAGCATTCCCCAGCTTTCAAGTAACAGGCGGGAACACATGGGGCTGTTGGCACTGAGGCCAGATTTTCCTACAAAGTGGGCGTGCTGAGCATGCATCTGTGTGGCCGTGGCATGGGCGAGGCTGCCACCCACACAGACACCTGCAGTGGCAGCGTGTGCCCATCAGGCCAGCTTGGGGGCTCGAGCTGGGGGAGCGGGTCTCTGCTGGCCTGGAATCCCTTCTTGCCAGATCTCCTGGACGTCCCCTGAGGAATTTGGAAGGGGCTCCCCAGCCCCGTCCTGCACCAAGGCCCAGGGTCCTTGCCCTTCCCTGGGTGTGCTGGCAGGTGCGGTCCCCAGGACTCAGGTCAAGGGATGGCACCGGCACTTCAGATGATGTTATAAAAAGGTGAATAAGCCTAGGAAACTGCTGACAAGCAGTGGGCTCATCAAGGAACAATGATAGTTGAGGGTTGCCCCAGGACTGGGCCCCCTCTGGGTGTCTTGGGTCCCACTGTGTACCTATCGCAGGGTAGGGTGGAGATCATGATGGCTCCCGGGGAGGCGGCCAGTCAGGTTGCACTCCGAGGCCACCTGGGTGTTGACAGTGACATGCAGGCTGTGCCTGGAGGTCAGGAGAGAACCCGGCTGGGTTGAGGCGTCACCGGCAGACGGGACCAGGCTGTGGCTGCAGGAGGCAGTGCCGTCAGAGGAGCGGCTGAGCTCAGGTGGGGAGGCCTCATGCATTATTCTGTGGGTTTGGATTCCTAAGGTCATGGGGATTGAACAGCCTCATGGGGAGTGAGGCTATTCCGGTGTCTGCTTGGAGAAGTTTCTGCTCCTAAGTGGAGGGCAGGCTGACTCGGTAGCATCTAGAAAGAGCCAGTGAATCAGACAGGAGGAGATGGGGGCTGAGTGGGGGCTGGGGATAGGTACAGCCGGGGATGGGAATTGACAGCACAGCAGAGCTGACAGCCTGGTGTGGTTGGGGGTGACCCCGACGGGGACCCACGTGCTGGGGTTAGGGAGCAGCAGCTCAGGGAAGGATGCTCCCTCCTCTCCTGCAGTGGGTCCTCCCGCCCTGCACGTACGGTGGTTCTTTGCACATAGTGTTTTCTGTGGTTTAGTAAAAGAATATTCTCAGAGGTATGGCAAGCGATCTCAGTAATCAGTAAGTTGCTATGGGAACTATTGATATTTTTACATTTGTTTGGTTTTTTTTTTTTTGCACAGTTTATGTAATATCCATAAGTTTGCATAGATTGTTCCCCAGACTATTGTGAAATAGGTTTTCTTGACCTGACAACCATAAAAAAATAGATTATTAATACATCATGGTCCTCGATGTGTATATAATCCTGTTCTTGGCGGTTCAAAAGAAATGAATTTGCTTGAGTCTGAGCACTCATGCCAGAACACAGTCCTTTTTTTTTGACTTGAGAGCCTTAAACCTTTAGCCGGGCGTGGTGGTGGTGCCTGCAGTCCCAGCTACTTGGGAGGCTGAGGCAGGAGGCTCGCTGGAGCCCGGGGTGTGAGGCTGCAGGAGCTGTGATGACGCCACTGCACTCCAGCCCCAACAACAAAGCGAGACCCTGTCTCAAAAAAAAGGGAGCGTTAAACGTCAATTTGCTGGTGTTACCACATCGTATTGCAGGGTCCGGTTGGAGACTGAAGTATGAGAATCAGAGATTCCAATCTTTAAAATCGCATTTCCTGTTGAAATTCCTGTGAACATCCATGCTCAGCCCTGAGGGGCTGGTGGGAAAGAGGCCTTGGCGTGGATGCCCATCAGCATTCGGCAACCTGTGTCGTGTAAACCCACCACACGCTTCATTTGTTTTTATTTCAGAATGTTACGGGGGTACAAACATTTAGGTTACATATATTGCCTTTGCCTGTCAATACATGAGTGCGGTAATAAACGTGGCATATGTATACCATGAGTACTGCTGAAACACTTTATTTTTTAACCTGCTTTTTTAGATAGAAAGTTTATTGGGCTTCCCTGTCCCCTGGTATGCTCTCTGGTTTTCTTTGTCCTTGGGGGTTATGTCACCTTTGAAGCTGGCCTTGGGGTGACCCGTGTCACAGCAGCCCTGCCTCCTCCCCACAGGTTCGCCATGTTCCACCGGGTGCGCATTCCTCGCCAGAACCTCCTGAACCGCACTGGAGACGTCACCCCCGATGGCACCTACCTTAGCCCCTTCAAGGTGCGGTCTTTGTGGTGGGTGGTCTGTGCAGTGCTTGCTTCCAGGAGCCTTCCCCACAACCTGGCACTACGCCCCCCTCCTCACCTGGGGGACACCCCTCCATGGCGAGCTTGGCGGGGGCACCTCTCTTGGTTTGGATCCTGGTGCCCCAACTAGGAAGGGGACCCTTGGGTTGGCACAGCCAAGGAGACCCTTGGTGTTGGGGTGAGCCGGGACCTCACAGGTGCTGGCTGACCTGCCTGGGGGCATCCCCCTGCCCCCGGGGTCTCCTTCCAGCACTGCCTGAGGGCTTGAAGGGGAGGGGTCTCCTGGTGAACTGCCATCAAGGGGATGACAGAGTTTTCTGCCGTCCAGAACCATTCCCCCGACCATGCATCGAGAGTAGAAGAGAGACAGTGGTGCGGTTCTGGGCAGAGGTGGCCCAAGTCCTAGCTGACCGCCTCTGGGAATCAGGAGTGGCCCAACCACGGACCCTGCAGGGGAGCACCTGGACCACATGCACCCTCTGACTGCAGGGAGAGCGAGGGTGTGAAATGCGAGTGATGTAGACTGAGGAGGCACGGAGCGAGGTCAGCCACAGGAAACAAGAAGTCATTTAAAACATGGAAATACTAGTGTAAAATTAATTAAAAATTCACGTAGAAATAAATAACTGAAAGAAAGAGCACCGTAGGTGGGGCACAATGCAGGAGAATGAATTAGAGGCTGGGAGGTTGTCCTCTGGACGGCAGCAGCCCAGGATGACAGAAAATGAAGAAGAGACAAAGTTTTAAGAAACAAAGGAGATAAATGTCTCTAAATTAAAGAAAGGAAGACCTTTGATTGGAGGGACCCGTGTAGTTCCAAAGAGGAAAAATAAGGAAAAGCCCTACACCCAGGTACACGGTAGAGAAATTTAAGAATATTAAGAGAAAATTCTGAAATCTTCCAGATCTGACTCTAATGGAATAAAAATCACTTTAACTTCAACTTTCTCAAACACAGCACCGAATGCAAGAAGACTGTGAAATAACATTTGACACCATTGAGGGAAAATAAATGTATTTTTAAGCAAAGCTGTCATTCCCACGTGAGAGTGTGAGAAATACTCTCAGGCACACA
This sequence comes from Indri indri, assembly GCA_004363605.1. Taxonomy (NCBI): domain Eukaryota; kingdom Metazoa; phylum Chordata; class Mammalia; order Primates; family Indriidae; genus Indri; species Indri indri. Next base: position 16,967 of record RJWJ010000665.1, on the reverse strand, counting down.
CAACTTTGGCGGATTGCCACTCAAATGCTGCAGTGATTTGGAAGAAAGGCCCAGATGATAAAAGAAATGAACCCAGGAGAAGCAGGAAGAGGTGGGGTGTGGAGGTGATGACATAATCTGGTGAGGGTGGTGGGTTAGACGTGCCCGCAGCCCACTACTGGGCCTGGAAACAGCTGCTGTTGAAGACCCTGCTGTGTGTGACGAGATACTGAATGGGAGGTTCGACCTAGACACACGGAGGAACTGCCCACGTTATAGGAGCACAAGGAGCAAAGGTTTCCATTAAAGCAGCGGTCCCCAACCTTTGTGGCACCAGGGACTGTTGCATGGAAGACAATTTTTCCACAGTCGGTGGGGTGGGTGGGATGGTTTCAGGATGATTCAAGCACATTACATTTATTGTGCAATCAAACCTCTCTGCTAACGATAATCTGTATTTGCAGCTGCTCCCCAGTGCTAGCATCGCTGCCTCAGCTCCACCTCAGATCATCAGGCATTAGATTCTCCTAAGGAGCGGACAGCCTAGATCCCTCACGTGTGCAATTTACGGTAGGGTTCGAGCTCCTGTGAGAATCTGCTGCTGCTGCTGATCTGACAGGAGGCGGAGCTCAGGCAGCAATGTGAGCCATGGGGAGCGGCTGTAAATACAGATGAAGCTTCGCTCAGTCGCCCACCGCTCACCTCCCGCTGTGTGGCCCGGTTCCTAACAGGCCACGGACTGACACTGGTCTGCAGTGCCAGGGGTTGGGGACCACAGCATTAAACCCCTCAGAATGGCTGCCTTTGATGGGCAGAGAGGAATTCAAGGGGGAGTGGGGTAAAAGGAATGCATTTTATGTGTTTTGTTTTGTTTTGGAGACAGGGTCTCATTCTGTCCCCCAGACTGGAGTGCAGTATCTCACTGTAGCCTTGAACTTCAGGGCTCAGGTGATCCTCCTGCCTCAGCCTCCTGAGTAGCTGGGACGATAGGCACATGCCACCAGGCTTTGCTAATTTTTTCATTTTTTGTAGAGACGAGGTCTCACTGTGTTGCCCAGGCTGGTCTCAAACTCCTGGCCTCAAGCAGTCCTCCCGCCTTGGCCTCTCAAAGTGCTGGGATTACAGGTGCCAGCCACCACGCCCAGCCAGGGGAACACATTGATAAAATCTCAGAGCCAGAAATGGAGTCGCAGTCTAAAGACTAACCCCCGACCCACCCTCTGGCAGCACAGGCCACGTCTCATTGTCACCAGGGTAAAGGCAGGGCCTTGGGACCTCCAGGTGGACAATTTGCAGGTCCCATGGGGCAGTGCTCTGTACCGCACTGTGTGTGCTGTGCTTGCTTTCTGCCTGGGGCAGCCTTTCTCAAGGTAGCGGGTGTCCCCTCCTTTGGGTGCCCCCATCCCATTCACAGCTCACTAATGACACCTGTCCCTGCCTTACAGGTCCACCCTGCTGCACCGTCCTGTGCCTGGGGTGCGCTGGGGACAGGGCCTGGGCAAGTGGGCACAAGTTAACATTGAGGGAGCACGTGAGTGCGCCCTCACCTCTGCTCTCTGTGAGGTGCCATGCGGTCTGGCTCACGCTCAGCATCTGCTTTCCCTCGCAGGACGTCAGACAGCGCTTTGGAGCGTCCCTGGGCAGCTTGTCCATGGGTCGAGTCTCCATCATGGGCATGTCCGTTGTTAACTTGCAACTGGCCATATCCATAGCTCTTCGTTTCTCAGCCACTCGGCGACAGTTTGGCCCCACACAGGAGGAGGAAATACCAGTACTTGAGTATCAATTGCAGGTACAGGTTTCCAAGTATCATTTCACTTTCTTTCTGTTATGCATGCAAATATACTGCTTTTTAGATAGTTGCAATTTGGTTCCTGGGAGTTAGTCAAAGCTCTTAATGGAATTAACAAGACAGTTACCAGGAGTGCACATCTCAGGCAGCAAGGCTTCTGGTAAATGGTCTTTAATCAAAAAGGAGTGTACACCAAGTAGCCAAATGAGGAAAATGGACAGAAGTGAGGCTAGGAGGCAGGTGTGTGCACCCTCTGCACGTATAGGTTGGGCAGGTGGTGGCATTGCATGTCCCGGGCATGTTCTTTGACGCAATCAAACCATCCCTAAGAACTTATTCCAAGGAGATAACTTTTGAGAAGCAGCAGCCGGGTGTGCAGCTCTGTGTACTGTGATGGCGTTTAGAGCAGCAGACGGGCTAGCTGTGGACAGGCACAGACACGATCACACGCAAAGGGGAAGTAAACGGTCAAAGCAGCCATCCCTACAGTGCCCTCCCTATGTGCTCTGTGTTTGGTCTCTGCAGCAGGTGGGTTGGAATTACCATTCCCAGCTTACAGGTGGGGAACTGAGGACCAAACAGGAGACGCCAATCAAAGTTAGTAGCTAAATCCGGCCCAGGTCTTGGGCCAAGCTTTGCATAATCAAAGGTGTATTTGAATAAAAGTTCGAAAAAGTTGTAACAGCAGTTACAATCGCAGTTGTTTCTTTCAACATCCCTTTCGCCATGGCTGTGAACCTGCTTTAGCAAGTGTCCTGGTTCGTGCCTGTGCAGCTCTCACCCCATCCTGTGCCAGTCTCGTGGCCTGTGTGGTCACATGCGTCTGGGCGCTGAGGGTGCTCAGTGCTTAGCGAGCTCTGGGAGCCACAGTGCTCGGGCTCATGACCCAGGTCCACCCGACCAGCTGTGTGCCCTCAGGCACGGTCCCCACCCCTCTGCTCTACTGTCCTCATTTGTGAATTTCCCAGGAAGGGTGTAAGGATTAAAGAAGCTGATACGTGGAGCAGCTGGCACAGAGCCTGGGTGGTACCTGGGACGTGTCAGACCACGGTGGCGACGGTTTCCTGGGTGCCTTCCAGGAGCATCCCCTCCCTCCCTGCCATCCGGCAATGGATGTGCCCTGGTCTGTGCCAGGTGTGTGAAGGGAAAAGGACAGGCCCTGCCTCTCGAGGAGCTGTGGCTCTGCCTGCCCTCAGTCTTCCTGTCTGGCCCGGGACGGTAGCTACGTCCTGCACAGGCCCGCAGAGCGCCTGCTGCCAGCCAGCCTGTGCGGCATGGCGGCCCCCAGCATGGTGACCTTCCCAGTTCACAGGGAGACGGACACGTTGTTCTGAAGTGACTTTGACAGGACAGTTCTGAGGGGCGGGTGTGCAGGGAGTCGTGTTTGAGGTTGTACATCCAGAGTGATGGGTGAACTGGCCGAATTGGAAGCCTGTCAGGGTGAAGGTTTCCTTGAGTACCAGGAAGACACGGGGAGGCCTCAGCGCTGACGGAGTGGGGCCCTGACACCCTCCCCTTCCTCTGCCCTCACAATCCCCCGGGGCAGCAGCCCTCAGTGGGAGCTGTGGTGTGTTCACATGGGCATCTGTCGTTCCAGCAATGGCGCTTGCTTCCTTACCTGGCGGCTGCCTACGCCTTACACCACTTCTCCAAGTCACTCTTCCTGGACCTGGCGGAGCTGCAGCGGGGCCTTCTGGGAGGAGACCGCAGTGCCAGGCAGGTGAGGTGGCATTCCCTTTCCTTAGCAGTACTGTCCAAATTTCACAGAGGCTGCACAGCACAGATTCAGCCTTTATTTCAAAACAAAACCAGGCCATAGGTTTGTGGGGCAAGAGCCTGGGGCGTGTCCCTGCAGTCATCCCCCTATTTGAAACTCTGGGCGTCCACTGAGATTTGAAGTTTGGGCACACGGCCACGTCCCCGTCCCTGCTTTAAGGATGTGCTGACACGACTCTGGATTCGGTCTGTGAGTTCAGCTGTTGTTCTCCTTTTGAGAACATGATGGTTTTGCAAAATTGGCACTACCAGCCCCTCAGTAGATTTCACGGTTCCAAGCCTTCCATAAACAACCGCACAAAGGTCTGAATCAGCCGACTGGATTCAAGTTGACAGTCAAGGATTTGTGCCAGCAATGAGCATGCAGATCCGCTGAGATCAGCCACTGCGTGAGGAGGAGTCCGTTGCTAATTTCTTGGTAGATGGTTTGCGAGCAGGTTTTCCACGGTCCCCTCCTGCCTACTGAGCGAGAGTAAGATGTGAATCAAAGAGATGCGTTTGGAAACGGGTTAGAAATGCTGCAGACGGGGGCTGTGTTCCACGTGGCAAGAGCCGGTGTCAAATGAGCATGTTGTAGAACGTTCAGCATGAACACGGAGGAGTCCAGAGGCAAGGATGGGAGGGGCAGCCACCGGGGTTCATTGCAGAGCAGAGCAGAAGCCCAGCGGGGCCTAAGTGGGGAGCACTCGTGAGAAATGAAGAGGTGGCCTGTTTTTCCCTAGCATGAGTCACTGCAACTTCTGCCAGCTGACGTTTGCATTGTTCTGCTGTTAATAATGCTGTAAAGTGTGGTCACACTTTATTCTTTCTGCAACTCGTGGTTTAACCCCAGCACAGCAGGACCTAAGAGTAGCCCCTTATTGGAAGCTGAAAACACTAGTAAAAGTGATCATTTTGTTTAGCAGGGGTGTGTGTCTCTTTCTCTTAATTGTTTTAATTATGAGATGTCAAGTAGAAGCAAAAGAATCTCTATAAACACGTGTTGGGCGGGAGAGAGGAGGACATGAGCACCCTCCCAAGGCCGATGTTGGGTGCCTTTAAACCTTCTGGGAACCAACCGACCCCAGCCCTTCCCGCTCCCCGCAGGGAGGTGCCGTCTCCAGCATCGGGTCTGACTCCCTGGCCCTTCTTCATAAGTTTTACCACAGGTGATTGCAGCCTCCCGCTGCATGTTGTTCTCTTACACTTGTGAACTTTGTATAAGCTGGTCGCGATGCCTGTTCTGCAGTTTGCTTTGGGACACGCGTGAGGTCCCTGAGATTTATCTGCTGGACGGAGCTGGGTCTGTTTTCATTGCATGTGCAGGAACCTCGGTGTAGCCACTCTTGGATGAAGGAGCTTTTGTTTTCAATTAAAATTGGATTTCCTTTTCTGAAATTGTGGGGTATCTTGGATTGGACTGGAGGGGACACAGCCCTTTGATACTAGTGCTGAAGCTGACCCATGACTTTTGTTGTCGGAAGTGTCTTCTCACCTGTTCTTCTTGGATTCCTTTACCCAAAGGCAGAGCTTGGACATGAGATCCACGCTCTGGCATCAGCCGGCAAGCCCCTGGCCTCGTGGACAGCCCAGCAAGGAATTCAGGAATGCCGGGAGGCGTGCGGAGGACACGGTTATCTGGCTAGTAGGTGTTGGAGATGCGGGGGCGGGGGCAGTTTCCTGTCCTAAACCTACCGTTTGCTCTAGACCACGGGTTGGCAAACTACGTCCTGCCCAAGGACCAAATCCAACCTGCCACCCGTTTTTGTAGATAAAGTTTTATTGGAACACAGCCATGCCCTATCATTCACACATTTTCTACAGCTGTTTTTACACTGCAGCAGCAGAGTTGAATTGTCACGGCATAGACCATGTGGCCCGCAAAGCCTGAAATATTTCCCCTCCGGCCCATTACAGAACAAGTTTGCTAGCCCTGCCCTAGACAGAGCCTGCTGCTTTCTGATGCCTGGTGTTTCTTGGTCAGAATCTGGGGATGACGACGAAGTATGGCGAAGCCGTGTGAATGAGCCCACTAAAGCCAGAGCACAGAGCAGGTTATCTGCTTGTTGGAATTTAACTCTTTGGTTCATGACTTGGTGTAACTAGAACCAAGTTTTATTCTGATAGAAAATTCTTAAATTTAGGAAAAAAAGAGTTAGTTTTATTGTCATTGTTGTTTAGGCATAGGTGTGTGGCTAAGAGAGTGGGTGACCAGCCAGCCTGGGACCAGGCCCTGGCGTGGCCTCCCTGATGTCGTAACTGGGTGAACTGCTTGACCTCATTGCACCTCGGTTTCCTTGTGTATAAGATAGGGTTAGTAACAGTGTCCCCACAGCATGGATTCTCTCCGGGATTAAGTGGATTAATGCATAGAAGGTGTTAGCACAGGATCTGGCATGTAGTACATGACCAGTGACTTTTATCTGCTATTGTCTTTGGTAGAATCACTGTCATTATTTGCAAACCTACAAAACTTCCTTTGTGCAGATCTTAAATAATTGGTTAAAAACTGGTTGTCCAGAAAAGCCACATACACACTCAAAAGAGCAAGAGAATTGGCAAAAACCTTGCTGACCTACAAAAGCATTTTAGGTTCTTGCCAAGTTTTGTGGCTCAGTGTTTGTTTGCCCCGTTGCTGTCCTGGCGTGCGCCTGCTCCAGCGTGGGGTGGGCAGCAGTGTGGCCCCTATGATGCCTCCACGCCCTGTGTCTTGTCACCTATGACAGGTGGGTAGCCACAGCTGTGCATGAGTTACTCGTCTACGTGGTTTGTCCTCTGTGCAATGCTCTTAGTAGTTTTTGTTATAACTCATAGAAATGCTATAAATAGTTCAGCTTTGTTCTATTTTTAAATAGAATAAGGAAATTGAATCTTGCAGTATTGCAGAAAACAAAAGCAACTTAATCAAGATTCATTTTGTATACAAACGCTGGCCTGAAACCAATAAGACCAAAGGGATAAATGAGAAGGGCTTTATCTAGGTTTAAAATACCAATTGCAAGTGTTTCCTGCGAGGTCTCTCCTGCTGTGCATGTTCAGTGGCTGAACCGTGGCATGGGCAGGGGAGTTGTGATTTGACAGCAAGTCAGGGGAAAGCGATCAGGTTCTGGGTGAGCACATCCTACCGGCAGCATGTCTCACACCCTCCCTGGCCCCATCAGCCCCCCTGTAGGTGAGTGGGAGAAGTGCAAGTCTCCTCCTGTCCCTGTGGCGCTCCTCCCATCCAGCCTCACATCGGAGAACATTTTCCAGCAGAGGAGGGAGACCTGATGCCTTAAAACACATGAAGGAATTGGGCTATTTAACTGGCAGGAGAAACAAAAGAAAAATGAGTTGTCTTCAAATATTTGGAATGTTTTGTGTAAAAAGAAGGGTTCGTTCAGTTGTAGAAGGAAGAACCGTAGCCCCCTGAGACCATTCCCATCTGTCAGTGACCCCCATGCTGGGGTCGACTGGGACAAGAGGTGGGGTTCCTGGGGCCTCTCTCTGGTCCCGCTGGGCCTGGCTTTTGAGATTCAGATGGTGGCGGCTGTTTCTGCAATGTGCATCTGCAATGATGGCGATGTCATGGGCTCGTTGTAGTGAACCGGCTGGGGGTCCTCAGAGATGACAATGACCCAAACTGCACGTATGAGGGTGACAACAATGTCCTGCTGCAGCAGACGAGCAACTACCTTCTGGGGCTCCTGGCACGCCGGGACCAAGGTGAGGCTCCGCTGCATGCCAGGCACCCAGGGCTCACCTGGGGGGATTCCTTTGGCCCCCACTGATTAGCTTTCTGTCACAATGTCCCCTGCGTTTGCAGGAAGAAGAAAAATTATGCCTGAGCAACTTCCAACGTGATGGGCTGCGGGTAGGGGGGAGGGGTGTTGAGACACAGACCCTGGCTATGGGACTGCATGTGTCCTTCAGACGCTCTCTGTGGTTTGGGGTCCCCTGTCTTTCACCAAAGTCACAGGATGTGCGTCCTAGGTGGAGCTCACCTCCAGAGCCCTCTGAAGACGGTGGACTTTCTAGAAGCCTATCCCGACATCCTTGGCCAGAGTTTCACCGGATCCAGCTTTGCCGACTGTCTGGACTCTGCAGGTAAACACGCGCTGTCCTTGGTCGTGTAGGCAGAGGGTTTCCCTGGAAACCACCAGGAAATGAGCCATGCCATGGGGAGGGGCCTCGGCGGTTATAGCCGGGAGCCGGGGCGCAGTGGCAGCAGGGCCCTGAGTGTAGCTTCTCCCTGGCTCGTTCCTAACTCAGTGTCTGTGAGTGTCCGACGCTGAGTTAGGCGCTAACTCCAAAGGTGAAATGAAGGTACCCGTGCTCTGCCCCACACCTCCCTCCTTCCCTTCCCTTCCCCTCGGGGGCCTGGTCTCTGCCCCACAGCCTCCCGGTGACTGGGCTGAGCGCCCGGGGCCTTCCTGCCTGCCCCACCTGCCTCCAACTTCAGATGCCCCTTCCCACCCTTGGCGCACCCCTTCCCGGCCTCAGTGTACCCCACATGCTTCCTCCTCTGGAGCCCGTGGCAGAGGCTCGGCCGTGTCCACGCCTTGCCCCTTGCTTGCTCCCGGGGCCCAGCCCAGAGCCAGCTGTGGAGAACCTTCCGCATCATCTGCTGAGGGAGCTGCTGCAGGCTCCACCTCACCCACTCAGGTTCTGTCCCTGCAGAGATGGGAATGAGACGCTGGGCCCGTGGTGGCAGTGAGGAAGCAAAGCATATTTCATTGCAAACTGTACTCGATCTCGACGCTTGATTTCTTCCTACGGAGTGTATTTGTGTTCATGCCATTCCTGAGTTAATCCTACACATGCTGGTTAATTGCTCACCTGCGTTTCTAGGAGTGGGGTGCACAGGTACCTGAGACGCAGCCGCCTGCTCTTGCGGCTGTGCAGTCGAGATGGGACAGGGCCACATGCCAAGGCCCCCGACATCAGGGAGCAGAAGCCTACAGGGAGGCAGCCTGGGCTGGCGGCTACCCCACAGGCCTGGGCTGGCCGGGGACAGCCTCTCCAGGGACATATCCTCGGAGTTGAGAGCTCTGCGGGAGGAGGGGGTGGCCGTGGGATGCCTGAGGGCAGGACGTCTCAGGAGGAGGCAGAGGTTGGGCCTTGCTCTGTTCTGCTGCCATGACATTACCAGGTGCCAACAGGCAGGAGAGCGGCTCCGTTGACTTGGGTTTGTGTTTGTTTTGGTGATTCATGTTTTGAAAATGTGACTCTGGGAGAAAGTCACCTCTGGCTGCTCTGTGGAAACCGATGGAGGTGGTCGAGGTGGCCGCATCAGGACCACAGCATCGGAGGTGGGGAGCGAGCCCGGTGGGTGGCTGGGTGCGAGGGCTGCTGTGAGCCCTCCTCTCCACGGAGACGCCATGGGCCGGGCTCTCGGCTTTCTCGGCTTCGGCTGCCCCAGCCAGGCAGTTCCGGGGACTAAACGCAGGGCAAGATTCGGCCCCTGGCTCTGGCACTACAGAGCTCAAGATCTTCCGCTACAGCCCATGGAGCCTTCCTAATGGCGGTGAGGATGAGGTCAGAGTGGCCCCAGGTCCCCAACACTCTGGTGTCGCAGGCCCCTGCAGGAAGTGCCTTCCTCCCACCATGGTCTCCCTTTCTCTTGCCAAATCCCACATCAAAAAGAACAGCTTCAAGCCACGGTGGAAGCGCCATCTGATAGCGTCATCACCTCATTTGTTGGTATTTAGGGGCATTCTTCACTTTGCCACCACAGCGCCTGTTTCCTGGGGTCTGGAGCCTGACTCTGTGGAAGATGAAGGCTGAACTTGGACCCCATGCTCAGTCCCCGCGGGCCGGGCGGAAACCGGCTGTGCAGTGGGACTGACATGTGAGGCGCACCCTGCCTTCCTCAAGGGTGAGGCATCGGGCTCCCGCCAGGCCGCCTGGGTTTGATCCAGGCCCTCCTCCCGCCAGCCATGGGGCCTGGGCAAGTCCCTCACCCTTCTGCCTCGGTTCCTTCGTGTGTGGCCTGGGGATGGTAATAGCACCGACTTCCTAAGGTTTCGTACAGATGAATGAGTTAATATGGATACAGCACTTAGCATAGCACTTGGCACCACACGAGTGCTCAGTAACATGGACGATTACATACAACCATGTGCGCTTTTAGGGTTTAGACAGGAAGCCCCATCAGGGCGCCATGTATTCCACTGAGCACCGTTTAGCAGAACTTTGGAGGTCGGGGAGGCACTTGGCCTTACGTTCAGGAGACCAGAACGCGAGTGTTCCGGGAATCCCCTGTATCCTCAGGGTGAAGAAGCCACCAACCAGGTGCATGTGGAGGGCGCATGCCAGGCCTTGGGAACAATGCTGATGTGACGGCAGCAGCTGCCAGCCCTGAGCGTGCGCCTCGTCTGTCCCCACTTCTGCAGGAGCGCGTCCTCGTTCGCCATTTATCGGAGAGGAAACCAGAACAGAGAACCAGAGCAGTGGCTGAAGCAAGAGTCAAGCCCAGGCCAGGCCGGCTTCCCACTGTCTGCTCCGTCCACATCGTCAGCAGCCAGGAAACATGTCCGCTGGTCACCACCCAGGGCTATGACTTTCCTGACTATGACTAACCTTGTGGATCTTAATCTAGGTTTTATCTTTTTCTTTTTTCCTTTTTTTTTTTTTTTTTGAGACAGAGTCTCGCTTTGTTGCCCAGGCTAGAGTGAATGCCATGGCATCAGCCTAGCTCACAGCAACCTCAAACTCCTGGGCTCAAGCAATCCTTCTGGCTCAGCCTCCTGAGTAGCTGGGACTACAGGCACATGTCACCATGCCCAGCCAATTTTTTCTATATGTATATATTTTTAGTTGTCCAGCTAATTTCTTTCTATTTTTTTAGTAGAGACGGGGTCTCGCTCTTGCTCAGGCTGGTCTCGAACTCCTGAGCTCAAACCATCCGCCTGCCTCGGCCTCCCAGAGTGCTAGGATTACAGGTGTGAGCCACCGCGCCCGGCCTAATCTAGGTTTTTAAAGGGCTAATCTGGCCTGGGATCAGTGGCTCATGCCTGTAATTTCAGCACTTTGGGAAGCCGAAGCAGGAGGATGATGGTTTAAGGCCAGGAGTTCAAAACCAGCCTGGGCAATACAGCGAGACCCTATCCCTACAAAAAAATGCAAAAACCAGCCAGGCGTGGTGGTGCCTGTAGTCCCAGCTACTCGGGAGGCTAAGGCTGGAGGATCACTTGAGCCCAGGAGTTCAAGGCTGCAGTGAGCTGTGATTGTACCACTGCAGTCCAGCCTGGGCAACAAAGCAAGACCCTGTCTCAAAAAAGTAAATAAAGGGCCAATTGGAAACAGGGACATGCTTGAAGATCTATTTCTGATGTTTGCAAGTTGCTTTCTAAGCTTCCCAAATGTTGCCACAGAAAGAACTTGAAAATGACTTAATCATTACAATAATTTCTACCCAACCAAAAGTTTCTTCCTAAAACCATTACTTTTTATAAAGTCAGAACATAAACAAATAATCCACCAGCATCTTTGTGTGTCTTCATGTCCTGCTCATCTTCCTTCCCTTCCGCTGAAACTGTGAAGGCAAAAGCAATTTTGTATACCAGCATCAGGAGAAATGCCAAACTGACGTAATTTGTTTTTCCTATGACTGCCCCAATTTTTGCAAGATCCAACAAAGTGAAAACATTTTCTGGAGGAAAAAATGCAAGTGAAATTCACTGGGTGAAAGTGATTTGGCAGAGACACAAGTCTTCACACACAGAAGTGCTCAGGGCTTGGCCAGCCCCTTCGCGTCGGGGCGTTGGGTCACTAAACCCCAAATCTTGGGCTGACTGCACAGCCTGCGTCATCTTGATCTTTGGTAAACGTTTCATAAGTGACTTAAGGCTCTCAAGCTCTGCAGGACTGGAGAGACGCCGGCCTTTTCCAGGATTGCGACACCTGTTTGGAAGATGGAGAGATTTATCAAGCCTTGGGCCCTGACTCTTCAAGGGTCAGATTCTTAGTGGAGTTGGGGCTGGGCGGGGGGTGGGCAACACTTTCTGTTGGGTTCGTCTCATCGCTGCAGAGACCGTGTGCTGAGTTGTGTTTGGCAAACAACTCTGTGCACCCGAGGACCTACACCGTCTGTTCATGTTGCCAGACCAATTTCTTTTCCTTTAGTTGGCTCATTTGTATTAATGTTAAATAATTGCAGTGTTTACTATTTGACAGATACGTGTATATATGGGCAGCGAGATCACGTGATGTGAACATGAGCTCACACAGGGTCATGTGGGCAGTGAGGTCACATGGGGTCACATGGGCTGAGCAGTGAGGTCACGTGGGGTCACCTGACCCAGCAGAGGGGTGTCGTGGGCAGACAGTGTTCCCAGTAGTTGGACTGGAGCCCAGGCTCTCGGTCAGCACTGCCCCCTAGAGGTGTGACTTTGAACTAGGCTTTGATCTCTCTGGGCCTCAGTTTCTCTTCTGCCAAACTTGGTAGGGCCCAGCTCATGGAGTGCTTGCGGTGGGGGCCGGCTGCTGTGTGGGGGGGCCGCTGTCCTGACACTCCCTTGGGCATGACAGACGAGGTGAGGTCCAGCTTGGTGGGTCAAGGAACGTCTCCCAGGAAGCTGGCACAAGAGGTGGGTTTCAGAGGGTCCGTGTGATGTGTCTGGGGAGCTGCCAGCTATTCAGGGGACCTGAGGCCTGTGTCTCGCTGTCCGGGACATGACTCAGAGCCATGCGCTGCTCCAGGAGTGCTGGTGCGACATGGAGGGGCCTGGGCACAGTGAGACCAGCAAGGAAAAGGAGCCCCAGGCAGAGGCACAGGCCTGGAGAGCAGCTGAGGCCGAGGGGCCCACCAGGCAGGAGGGTGGGTGACAGGGGAGCCTGGCTGCCCCCAGGGGCTCAGGTTTGGACCTGTCCAGCTGAGATGTCCAGAAGCCCCCGGGCTAAGAGCCACAGGCAGGCCAGCAGCCCGGCAGCCCCGGGAGTGACGGGAGGGCACTGGGGCCCGTGGTGCTGGGGGGAGTAGGGAGCGCGTAGCAAAGCACCAGGCAAGGGGCCGAGGACAGACCAGAGCCAGGGCAGGGGAAGCCCAAGGCCGGCCAAGGGGTCAAGGGGTGGCTGAGGGAGCCTCAGAGTCCCTGTGGTGGGGCTCAGCAAAGGGCTGTTGTGACAGGGACTCCAGGAAGGTCTGAGCACGAAGGTTGAAGCCGTTGTGTGGGTTCTTGGGCCATCAGCAGCCTCGTCCCATGCAAGAGAATTTACTGCCAGATGGTGCCTGTTTCCCACACGATTTCATCGTTTCGTTGTTAGTCTTTCACTTTCACATAAACTCTACACTCGGGACACCCCACGCTCACCTGCCATTGTCCCTTGTGCTTCCACATGCTCGTTGGGAAATCTTCTCCCTTCCACGTGAACACTTCAAAACAATGTGATATATTTTTTCAGGAAAAATTAAGAACTAAAAGTAGAGTGTCTAAAGAAAAATGCTATGCAAACCCAACTCATTATCAAGCTTGTTTCTCGTTTGAAGCACAAAGCAAAATCTAAACTGGTCATTGACGTTAAGCATCGTGGGTTAAATCTGGTTGCGGAAATAGCTTGGAAAGTTCGGGTAACAGCAGTGCAGTGTCCACTGCAGAGGGACACCCCTAGGTGGTGTTTGGGAGGGACGCTGAGCCGTGCAGATGTGTTGTGGGACATGGGCCTCTGGTGTGGTCAGGAAATCGCACGAGCAGTTTCTGGCCTGGGCCATTCCTTGGGGCTTGTTGCTCTTGTCGCTTGTTGTCCATAAAGAAAACGTGACTCTGCAGCGTCCACCTCTCCCTGCTGACCGTCCCTCTGCCCTGACAGTCCCTCCTGCTGGGAAGAGCCTGGGAAGCAGCAGAGTCTCAGAGGCACCAAGAATGGGGGTCACGAGGGCCTCTGCCGCCAGCAGCGTCCTGAGGGTAGCATTTAAGGCTCAGGAATGGCCACAGGGCAGCCCACGTGTTAGTTCTGCAGTGGCCAGAACAAAGTGCCACAAACTGGGGCTAAAAACAGGCATTGATTCTCTGATAGTTCAGGGGCAGAAATCTAAAACCAAGGTGTTGGTGGGGCTGCACCCCTAGACCTCTAGGGAGGGTCCTTCCTGCCTGTTCCAGCTACTGGCAGCTCCAGGTGTCCTTCGCTGTGGCCGCGTCACTCCAGCCTCTGCCTCCGTGGTCACCACCGACTCCTCTGGTGTCTCCTTTTCTGTCCCTTTTGAAGACACTTGTCATTGGGTTTAGGGCCCAGCCTGGCCCAGGAGGACCTCACCTTGATACCCTTAATGTAACCACATCTGCGGACCATTCACAAGTTCTGGGGGCCACAAGGTGGACAGCTCTTCTAGGACTGCCATTCAGTGCCTGCACCCAGCTCCTGAGAGCACCCGTGCGGAGGACGCCTCCAGCTTTCCCCTGCATGGGGTTCAGAGAAACCTGTCTCCATCCCCCTCCCTCCTGCGCGCTGCCTGTGAAGCAGTTTGGTTTGGTTTTTAGTGGGCTTCTCGGTCCTGCTGTGAGGATTCACCGGTGTAGCAGCCGGGAGATGGTGCCACAACAGGAACCTGCAGACGTCGGGTGTTTTCTCTCCAGGGAACTGGGCTCTGTGACGTGGAAGGAAATCCCGAGACCCCCTTAGCCCCGCCTTGGGGCCCAGACCCAGTGCGGCCAGATCCCCGTCCCCTCCCTGGGGGCTCTCAGCTGCCCAGCGGAGAGCTCCCTGCTCCCTGCAGCCTGGGGTGGCTCGGGTCCAGGGGCTCAGTGCCCAGGTAGAGGGTGGGGAAAGCGTGGCCTTGGCCGAGTGGCTGCTATAAACCCACCCACTCACCCGCCCGTGCTGCCTCCTCAGTGGGGGTGACAGCACTGCATGGCAGGGTCTTCCGGAACCGCTGTGTGAGGTCAACGCTAGCTGAGCTGTGACGAGGGTGGCCCACAGATGTGGCACCACCACTTGGGGGAGGGGGGAGAAGGGGAGCTCTAGTGTCCCATTGGTCTGACACCCTGCCACGCCCCTCCCTATTCCCAGCGTCCTCTCCCTCCTGCCTTTTATAGCTTAGTCGGGGGGACTGTGCATGGGGTGTATTCTCAGGAGACCTAGTGTCAGTGCCCAGCTCCACAGCTGGCCAGTGAGGGGACAAAGTGGACAGAGGCACCCCCTCCCCTTGTTCCCTGGCCACCATCTGCCGGGCAGTTGTCCTGAAGCCCATGCAACTCCTTGGTGACACCAAGGGAACAGGGCCATCTTTTATACAGACAGGTATGACACACCAGCTGTAATGTGTAGCTCTTTGCACAGGAGGTGCTGGCCCCTGAGCTGGCTGTGCGTCCCTGTGGCCTCTGGGGTTGCTGGGACAGTGTGGGACTCAGGACAGCTTCGTGGCTGAACCAGAAAACACCCTCAGCCATGCCTGCCCCTGCCTGGCCACCGCCTGGCTGGGGGTCATGGGACGGTTACCCTCCCTGTGCCTCAGTTTCTCTGTCTACAAAATCGGACCTGCAGACTGCTTACAGTGCCATCTGCCCCGGGAGTACCTGTGTGACAAACATGAGATGCCCTATTGTTACTTTTTCCCTTCTGTTTCTTGTTTTTTGAAGTCCCCTTGGCAGCATACAAGTGGTTGGTTTGTTACCTGCTCCGAGAGAGTTATCAAAAATTAAATCAAGAGAAAAGATCAGGAAGCAATGACTTTGAAGCAAGGAACAACTGCCAGGTACGTGTTTGTTTTAAAAATTGCCTTTCGTATTATTTACTTCTAATTCCTCTGCTGTCTTGTCCCTGGGCAGTCCAACATCCTGGCAGCTGCAGGCCCTTGGGATCGTATAGCCGTGGGCATAGCCTTGACCTCCTCACGCCTGCTTTGCTCCTCTGCGAGGTGGGAGTGGGTCGTGGAAGGAGTGGTGGACAATATACTCTCAGCATCTGGTGACATCTGGCCCATAACCAGAGCTGCTACTGGAGTTGGAGCGTTAGGCGGGGAGAGACCGGGACACCACCGTGAGGCCTCAGAAGGCTCCTGACTCACAGGGGTCACCATGTTCTGCACTCGGTTGTTCTCAAGTCATTATCACCAACACTGAGGGGCCGGTGGAGATGGTCCAGGGGTGACTTTTAGTTGGCTTTGGGAAGTGCTTTGATTCTCACACTTGGACAGGGCTGTCTCTCGTGTTCCAGGCCCCCACAGTGCAGAGACACCCTGTCATAAAACACCTCGTTACGGCCAGAGTCTGGTTGTCTGGTGAATCCATTTCTGTCTCACGTATCTGCGTTGGAGGCCGTCGTGCAGGGTAGCCGTGGGTGAGGAAGGCACAAAAGCTTTGCGAGACGCTGCTGTTCCTCCTCCTCGGCGTGGTCAGTGAGGCTGTGTCATGCTCAGTACTGAAGCCACCTGGTCACCCAGTCCAAGTCTGTCTGTCCCCTGAGAAGGCCGCAGACCCCACACCCTACTGCTTCAAGGGGCAGCATCACCCTCCGGCCAGTATCTCTAGGAAGCTGCTGGCCACACCTGCCCAGAGTGAGGAGATAAGAAGAAAGAAGGGGGACCAGGCGCAGTGGCTCTCACCTGTAATCCTGATACTCTGGGAGGCCAAGAGGGGGAGAATCGCTTGAGGCCAAGAGTTCGAGACCAGCCTGAGCAAGAGACCCCATCTCTACTAAAAATAGAAAAAATTAGCTGAACTTGGTGGGATGTGCCTGTAGTCCCAGCTACTCAGGAGGCTGAGATGGGAGGATCGCTTGAGCCCAGGAGTTTTAGGCTGCAGTGAAGAGAGAGGGGCTCCTGACTTCACAGCTTCCTATTGAGCTCGAGGAAGCCCACACTGACTTTATGGCTTAAAAGAAATGAATTCAGTAGATGGCCACAGTCAGTAGAACTTTTGGTTTAGGGCCACAGTGACCAGAAATAGGAGGCTTGAAATGACCCTTCTGGGATGGCCACTTTCTGCACCCACCTTGGCCCGGGCACAGCAGGTTTGCTCATTGAGAACTCGGTGGTGCCCGTTGGCTTCCACTGCAGGTCAAGTCGCCATTCTAAGGTGGACATAGAGACACCGCCCTGAGCTACGAATCAAGACCCCTGAAGAGACAGAGAACACAAGAGGGGCCCATTCCTCACATCTGGTTCCCTTAAACTTCCTGGAAGATCACTGTAGATCCTTAGCACCCTTCTAGCCCCAGCCTGTGCTGGACCCTGGCACGTGACCTCCCAGCACCCGAGTGTGGGGCTCGGTTGTTGAGAAACGATTCACCTTCAGGTCTTCACTAAGGAACTTGGCAACAGCACATCAGTGAGTCCCGAGGCGCAGGAGGGGCCCTGGTCCTGCGTCCAGCTGAGACGGCATACCTGGGGAGAGCTGCGAAGTTATCAGACACCCACAGGCACAAGCCCTGAGGCGCAGCCGTGAGGCCTGGAAGGGAAGGTAATGACCGCTAGGGGGCTTCATGTTCCAGACACGAGAGGGACATTTCCGACAGCCGAGAGCTC
>RJWJ010000664.1:136281-191058 GCA_004363605.1 Indri indri | reverse complement strand
AAAATATATATAGAAAAAATTAGCCGGGCATGGTGGTGCATGCCTGTAGTCCCAGCTACTCGGGAGGCTGAGACAGCAGGATTGCTTGAGCCCGGGAGTTTGAGGTTGCTGTGAGCTAGGCTGACGCCACGGCACTCGCCCCAGGCAAGAGAGTGAGACTCTGTCTCAAACAAAAAAAAAAAAAAAAAAAATGAGCAGTGGGCCGGGCGCGGTGGCTCACGCCTGTAGTCCTAGCACTCTGGGAGGCCGAGGCGGGCGGATCGTTCTGAGCTCAGGAGTTCGAGACCAGCCTGAGCAAGAGCGAGACCCCGTCTCTATCAAAAATAGAAAGAAATTAATTGGACAGCTAAAAAAATATATATATAGAAAAAATTAGCCGGGCATGGTGGCGCATGCCTGTAGTCCCAGCTACTCGGGAGGCTGAGACAGCAGGATCGCTTGAGCCCAGGAGTTTGAGGTTGCTGTGAGCTAGGCTGACGCCACGGCACTCACCCCAGGCAAAAACAGTGAGACTCTGTCTCAAAAAAAAAAAAAAAAAAAAGAGCAGTGCTTAAGCTAACCTTAAACAGGTACCACAGAGAGAAGATTATAAATATACTCTTTCTCCTGGTTCATTAAGTTGCATGCAAGTGTGTAGTTAATATAAAATTAAAACATTACAACCATATCAAAAGAAATGACAGAAGAAAAAAGGTTCACCTGCAACCCTACCAGCCTGACACCACAAATGAATAGACACAAAATGAAACAAAGTAAAT
The DNA here is from genome assembly GCA_004363605.1 of Indri indri. NCBI lineage: Eukaryota > Metazoa > Chordata > Mammalia > Primates > Indriidae > Indri > Indri indri. The sequence goes on along the minus strand of RJWJ010000664.1, from coordinate 190,300 downwards.
TGTTTCATTAGCAGCATTTTTCTTCTGAAGGAGAAAGGATGGGGGAGATGGGCTCAAGGACTCAACCCTGTCCCCCAGCCCTTTTTCATCTTTCCAGGGCATTTGCAGAATAGGGGTTAGTGTCAGCGCCTTGCATAAGATCTCTCAGCAAATTCTCGATGGTGCTTGGCAAAAACACTATGATGGTTAATTTTATGTGCCAACTTGGCTGGGGCAGAGTGCCCAGATAGTTGGTCAAACATTGTTCTAGGTGTTTCTGGTGAGGGTGTTTTTAGATGAGATTAACATTTAAATTGGTTGACTTTTAGTAAAGCAGATTGCACTCCATAATGTCCGGTAGGCCTTACCAATCCCCTGACAGCCTGCATAGAATAAAAGGCTGACCTCCCCCAAGTGGGAAGGAATTCTGCTAGCAGACAGCTTTCACACTTGAGCTGCAATATCTGTTCTTCCCTGGGTCTCCAGCCTGTTGACTCAGCCTGTTTTTGGACTTGCCAGCTTCCATCACATGAATATTCCTTAAACTCTCTCACTCTGTCTATATATATATGCACATCCTCTTAGTTCTGTTTCTTTGGAGAACCCTGACGAATATAGATGTAAAGCAAGATGAACCTTACACGACAGGGTAAGATTCTTCAAGCCATTTCCCTACTCTGCAGTAAACAACATACACATTCGCAGACATAACTTTTTTTTTTTTTTTTTGAGACAAGGTCTTGCTCTATTGCCCAGACTAGAGTGCAGTGGCATCATCATAGCTCACTCAACCTCAAACTCCTGAGCTCAAGTGATCCTCCTGCCTCAGCCTCCCAAAATACTAGTGTTATAGGCATGAGCTAACATGCCTGGCCAGAGACATGACTTTTAAGCTGAGACAGGAGCCTTGACTATTTCAAGGACATAGGCCGGTGGAGTGGCTGTCAGAATTTTGCACCCCTGCCCTGCTAGGAGCCAAAAGGCTGGGTTGAGTCCCCTTCCCACTGCTTACTGGCCCCAACTGAGTCATTCGACTTCTCTCAGCCTTGGTTTCTTCTGAAAAACTGAAAGCACTTTGTAAACACTGCTATATAACATCTGATTCTATTTCTACTTACCGTATTTCTTAAAATAATAGTAACAGCTAACATTTGAGGATTTTATATGTGCCAGGCTTTGTGCCAAGCACATATATTAATATTATCGCATTTAATCTGTCCAACAACCCCATGAGTTGAGTAGCTATATGTTTCCATATTACAAATGAAGAAACTGAGGTTTAGAGAAGTTAAGCCAGTTCCCGGGGTCACACAGATGGGATGCAGCAGAGCTGAGGTCTACACCTGGGTCTTTCAGAACTGGGCAAGGTTCTCCCTAACGATTAACTCCAAAACTGTGGGGAGTTATTTAACTGCTTTAAGTTACGATATTCTTGTATGTTCCATGGAATACCTATCTCCTAGGCCTGTTGTGAGAATTCGGGGAATAACATTTGGGAGTGACGTCTAGCACAGTGCATGGTATGTACTCAAAGAGTGTGATAAGAATTTCTATTGTAGGCACCTCTTATGAACTGAATATGTGTGTCCTTCTAAAATTCATATATTGAAATCCTAACCTCCAATATTATGGTATTAGGAGGTAGGGCCTTAGGGAGGTGATTGGCTCATGAATGGGATTAGTGACCTTATAAAAAGACATACGAGCTTGCTCTCTCTTTGCTCTCTGCCATGTGAGGACACAGCAAGAATTCCTGGTTTCCATCTACAAAGCAGGAATAGGGCCCTCACTAGACACCAGATCTGCCGGCACCTTGATCTTGGACTTCCTGGCCTCCAGAACTGTGACAAATAAATTTCTGTTGTCTAAGCCACCCGGTCTATGCAGCTCGAGCTAAGGCAATACCCCACATCCCCAAACACCAGCCCCTTTGCAGAGGATAATCCAATCCCACATGCTAATAGGGGAAGCAGCCAGATTTGCTGGAAATCAATGGCCAATCTGCCATGGTTATCAAAATCTTGTTTCAAGATAAATTCTTCTGAAGAGTTAATGATTGTACAAATTTTATGTTAAGTCTTTTAATATGTTAAGTGAATATCTTATTCTTGAATATTTGTATGAGAAGTCTAAACTACTCTATAACTTAAAGTTTTTGACAAATCAAACAGTCCTTACAATGCTGATGAAATATGTCTCATATTTTAAAACTATAGTTATAAGATTACTGTATTAGTTTGTTAAGGCTGCCATACCAGAGTACCATAGACTGATGGCTTAAACAACAGAAATGTACTTTCTCACAGTCCTGGAGACCAGAGGTTCAAGATCAAGGTGTTAGCAGGGTTGGTTTCTTCTGAGGCGTGTCTGCTAGGCTTATAGACAGCTGCCTTCAGCCTTCATCTCCAGTCTGTGCTCTTCCCTCTGTGTGTATCTGTGTCCCAATCTCCTCTTCTAAGGACACCAGTCACATTGGATTAGGGCCCACCCTAACGACTGACCTCATTTTAACTTAATTACCTCTTTAAAGGCCCTATCTCGAAACACAGTCACATTCTGAGGTATTGGGGTTAGGACTTCAACATATAAAGAAGTGGGGGACACAATTAAGCCCGTAACAAATACATATTACGCTGTCTATGAATGCATATTTATCAACTATTTTCATAATAGAAATATATTCCTATTTATCGGATATATTCAGAACCACTGACTGCACATGAAACATATATTTATATTCACTGAATATATTTGAGAAAATATGCACATGAATGTATTCATACAGAGAGTACTCATTGAAACAGCTTTTGATAAACTGGTTATTTTGGTAAACTTGACAAGTTGGTCATATGGTGAATTGATGCTTTGTTGAATTGTCTCTCTGGGAATTAACAATTGGGCAAACTGATCCGGAGCTTTTGAAAAACCCATGCGAACCAAAATCGAACCACAGCTCCCTCCAAGAATATCACACTGTTCCCTGAGAGAAGCACACAAAGCCACCAGCACCTACGGAAACAGTACCAGCAATCAGTTCAAGGTCAGCCAGCAAAGGATGCTATGAGGGAAGGAGGGAGAACTTCAGAACTTGGGGAAGGCCAGTTGGGCAGAGTGTACCCCCGGGGGCCTCAGGATCCTGATACATGGGGTGTGGGGTGGAAGATGGCCCCAGAGATAATTCCCGTTCCCCCAACCATGCACTGCTTTTGCCCCCAGTCAGGTCACATGGCCATTTCTGTGTTACAGACGCCACTTCCGAATCCCCCAGCAACGGATCCTTGGCAACTTCAGCTCCTTGGTGTTGAGGCTCAAGTCCCCTCCTTCCTCATTTAACAGTGAAAACTCGAGGACATTAGTGGTGAACTCCTTTGTCTTTCGCATCTGTGTCCAAATTTAGCTACGTCCCCTCCCTCCCTCCCTCCTTCCGTCTTTCCCTTCCTCCTTCCCTCCATTAGTCCTGTTGAAGAGGTGACCCTCTTCTTTTCAGAATCAGTTCACCTGCCCTGCTCTGGTTCCCGTTCCTTCCCTCCAGCCTCCTCTGCACCTCACAGCCCCCTCTTCTCTTCAACCACAGCGTCCCCCTCCCCATGTGCTTCGTGAGCCTCTCAACCCTTGCTCTCCCGCCTTGTTCCCGCCAAACTTTGTGAGACAAGCCAGTACTCTCACATTCTCCACTCTTTGCCTCACTTTGCATTCATGTCTACTCACTTTGTATTCCCTACAGAACCTAGCACACACACGGTAAAGCAAAAGACAGCTGGAGTAATTAGTAAACTGGATAATCAAATATTCCTCAAGCAATAAGTGCAAGGATAGTGCAAGATGCAAAGAAGATGCTGTTCTTGTCTTCAAGGAGAGAGCCGTGGAATTAGCGAGACAAGATAGAATCAAAAAGTCAATAGAGCCATGTCATGGACAAACAGGACAGAATCTTTAAAATGGAGGCATCTAGAGAGAGGCTCCTGGGGCTAGATAAACAGCTTCCCACCCACCCACCCCAGCGCTTATGTGACCAATAAAATCATAGTAAGGTGCAAGGACCAGCCATTGGGTCACAACTGGGGATTTACACAAAATGAGTGCCCATCAGTAGCTGGGACCTCTTTGGCTGAAGATGGACAGTGTCTCTGGAAGGAGGAAGGCATCAGTGGGCAAATGGTCCAGTGCAGTGGACAGCTCAGAGTGGCATGAGTCAGTGTGGAGCTCACAAGCCTTCCTGAGCAAGAGTCGTTAAGGCTGGAACCTGGTCCTGGCCTTCCCTGGCTGTGCGCCCTATTTCTCAGCTATGAGCTGAGGGGCCATGCTCTGGGGACATGGGGTGTGCAGCAATCTCAGGGGGATCTTCCGCACTCTCTGCCCATTGTGTTCTGCAACTGTCACGGCCTTGCCCTTCCAGCAAGCCACAGAACTTCCTCTCCGAGCAATGCTGGCAGCTGAGAGGAAGCATTGGTGGGTCCCTGCCACTGAGCGCGCCCTGGAGGTTCAAGCCTGGGGGAGCCCCGTCCCACGGGCCAGGCTTCTTGAGGCCTTGGTATCCTGGAAGCCCGGGGTCCACCACCTGCCTGAGTCTCCACAGCAGGGCTTCTCAAGGGCTGGGCTGCTTTAAATCAAGTCCTGGAGCTTCCACAAATCAAAGCAGCATTTACAGCCTGCTGGGGAAGACCTGCAACCCTAAATTCTTTCAGGAACAATGAAATAAGACAGTACTGAGCTGAGGAGTCCTTTCATTTGATAAGTTGAAGGAGTCTAAGGAAACACATTTGCAAACCAGATCACTCCTCTATGCTCCAGTAATAAGAGTAAGGATAAAAAGTATTTATAAAATGCTCGGCATGTCCCAGGCTCTGCCCTTTCAGGAACTGGCTCCTCTGCATGACTGTGGGCAGCTGGTATCCAGAGCACCTGGGCCTGGCCCACTGAACGCAAATAACGAGAGATGGTGACTCCCTGTCTCTGGTCATCTTCTGCGACGAGAGTGAGGGGGGAAGATTGATAAGATCTGGCCCAGGATCGACCAGGGGCTGTGAGGAAGAAAGCCAGAGACCAAGGAGAGCTGATTCATCAGCTGTCTCCACTCCCTTCTGTGGGCTCATTCAGAGACGAAGCTGCTGTGAACAGCCAGCCAGCAGTCCTGGAGAAGCGGCTGTTTATTTTTTTCAAACGCAGCATGCTGGCCGAGAAGGGGGAAGATAGCATCGAGCCTGTTGTCAACCGTGAGCACCACCACAGGAACTCACATTTCCACACAGCTTCCAAATTGGCACCTGGCTCTTACATCCCTTTTTCTGTCTGAGCATCCTAAGAACTCTGTGGGTGGACAGAACAAATGTCACCACCACCGCCATTACCCCTCTCTTACCGATGAAGGAACAGACCCTCACCAAGGGACCTGCCTAAGAACTCACAACTAGTCAACAGCAGAGGTGGGAGCTCAGCCTTCACCCCCTGGCTTCTATGTAGTCCAGGAAGTTTCCACCAAATTATGCTGAGGGCAATCTTTAATCAGGAGAGGGACTGGGTGACCTCTGGGCCGTCTGTGTGGTCACTCTCCTAATCACGATCAATACTTGGCATGGATTGTTTGGAAAAGTGGTAGCAAAATACCCAGAGACGAATCAGAGTCAAGGGAAATCTCTCATGGTTGGAGAAGTGTTTCTGGGGAGATCCCCAAGTTCCTGAGCAGGGGAGGCTGAACAGGCAAAGCCCTGGGCTCTCTCTTTACAGAATCCCACTTGCCAGGGACCTCATGGAAGTGTGGCAAATAATGCTTTTTGTTGTTCCTGCTGCAGAATAATAGTCATGTTTTCCAAGGCTATCTGGAAAGTTATGCATGTGCTCTGGAGACACTAGTAAGAAAAATAAAGCCACAGATTCCTCCAGCCTTTTATCAATTAATTACACACCTACTTACAGCCTTCACCCTTTCTCTCTCTCTCTCTCTCTCTCTCTCTCTCTCTCTCTCACACACACACACACACACACACACACACACACACACACACACACACACCCTACTCTCTGCTCATATTTCACAGGTCTGGACAGAGATATTTATCTGAATGCAAAGCTCTGAATTGCTAAGTGGCAATATTAGCTTGGGTCTTGTGTTAGCCCTGATCACATTAAGCAAGATCACATGAGGCAGCACTTCTATCAATTCTGACAGTCCTGAGCCCATCCATACGCAACCCCAGCATTTAATCTGGTTTCCAACTGGTAATTTAATTCTCCTGCAGCTGCAGCCAATCATCTGTCAATCATCAAAGCTGCCTTTAAGATCAACTCAGGACTCTCCTGTGGGATCAATAAGTGAATGGTTGTCTTATGTCTTTGAAAAATTAGACCCTGTGCGAATCAGGGATCATTCCAGAAAGTTGGGACATAAATTCAAGGTCTCGTTTTAGACATTTTTTTTTTCTCAATCCGGTTTCAGAATGCTGTCACAGTGTAGGACCCGGGGCATCCTATACAATAAATCACAATTAATTTCTAAAACCAATTGGAATAAATGATGTGACTATAAATTGGTTGTATTTACAGTTTCACATCTGGTGATATATAAAAAAGTTAGCTCACCTCAATCTTTTCAAATACCTTGACTGCTCTGGAGTATTACACGTAAAATCCGGTAAAATGTATGTTACATCTATAACAGCTACACCCCAAGGGTCAGCTCTGCCTTCATTCCAGGGCCCCCACCTGATACACAATGGGAATGGGGACATCTTATCTTGCGCTTCTCCTGAGTGGGCCACCCAGTGTGGATGCCTCCCTGCCCCTTCCACCTCGTGAGCTCCCCTGCTGCTCCCAGACCCGTCCCCATCTAGAGGATGCTGCCCTCTTCTTTTGGCCCCTTAGAGGACAGCATATGTTTCCACACTGGCCTCTCTCTTCATTTTCTGCCACCCCATTTAGATTGTGCCCAGGTGTCAGATTTCCCTGAAAGCTGGATAACTAAATGAATTACAGTAGAAGAGGAAAAAATTAAAACTTCACTCTAAACATGGGTTTCCCCATAATCCAAGAGAAAAGCAGCAAGAAAGCACCCCCAGGTTCTACACTTGCTCTGCATATCTCAAACCTCACTGCCCAGGTATCTCTCCTAATGCACGTTATAACTCTCCCTCTACTTCCCAGGCTCCCCCATAACCAGGGGCCAGCCCCAGAACCCACCCCCTCTCGTAAGCAATTCATTTTCTCAGCTCTTTGAGTTATTCCCTCCAAATAATGGTCCCTTGGTAGGGATGGAAAGGTGGAGGCTGAAACATTTTCTGGGTGCGAAGAGGGTAGATTTGCTTTGTTAATACATTTAAGCCAAATCACTCCCACAACAGGTTTTTGTTTCTTTACTTTTCCTTTCTGACTAGTTTTACAATGTTTACTTTTGTAGTTTGATAGGTTAAGATCTCCACAGTAATGATCAGCAACACTATTCTAGGAAGCTTCTAAATTGACTAAGATGATCTGGTAGGTAACATGGACAAATGCAAACTTAAAAAGCAAATTACTTCCTGGGAAAAGTAATGTTTGGGAAGGATCTTTAGAGTAGGGTTCGATGGGCAGAAAGGTTTGAAGGCTGTACCAGATAGGAATTGATCCACGGCAAGGGAGAGAAACCCAACCATAAACCAGCAGAACAAAGTTAACTAAGTTACATAACTGTTGAATTCAGGGGGTGCAGCTGGCTTCGGCTGGCTTCAGGCATAGCTGGCTTCAGAGGCTCAAACTGAATCATCAGGACAGTGTCCTAATTTTTCTTTTTGCTTCTAGATTCTGCTTTCCTCTGCGTTGACTTTTATTCTTGGGCAGCTCACGGCTTACTTTATCCTAGCACTAGCTACCCCTGAAAAGAAGAAGTGCCTTTTATCCAGGAGGCTTCTGTGGGTTAGCTTGGGTCCTGAGACCGAAGTTTCTACTTAACCTGGCAGGCTATTGGGAGGTTTTCAAGCAGAATGATGAACAGCATGGAACTGCAGTTAGGAGAGTGCCCTACCACCATTGTTTGCACAGATATTGAAGGTGGGGAGGCTATTAAAGGAGCAAAAGTTATAGGGAATGAGGCCTGACCTGAGGCCATGGCAGTAAAAATGGAAAGAGGAGGAAGACTATGAGAGAACCCAGCAGAGGGGGACTGTAGGGTACACTGATTTTATGTAGAGGCAGAAGGAATTAACGATGGTAAGAGAATGGTGATGCCATTAGCAAAACAAGGTGTGAGGCAGAAGAGTATTTTTAGAGTATTTTACTAAGAAATGGACATACTACTGGTTGGGCAAGCAAAGGAATCTATCAGGCAGTCAGCTCAGGAGGAGAGGCCAGAGCTTAAGAGAGGAGTCCAAGCCAGAGGTCCAGACAGGGGGTGTCTACAATAAACTTGCTGTTGGAATCATGAAAATTGCAATTGTGATCTACAAAGGAGAGAGGTGAACAGACAAAAGACACAGCTCTAGGGAATTGCAAATTAGGCAACAAAAAAGGAAAAGGAACCAAGAATGATGACTGAGAAGGAGCAATTAGATGCCGGGCAGAGGGAGAAAGTCCAATAGGAGGGGAGTTCCAGTCCCAAAAGAAAAACAATTAGGCCCCCACGTTCAACGCTCCTATTTCCAGTGTTGGTTCTGTATTTTAAATTTCATATTCTCTTCATTCCTCTTCACAAGCGAACTCACAATCAGAGGCCAGTGAGCAGTCATTGAGGCTAAAACCGTACTTTCTGAGCACCAGTGAGTTCCATCCTGATCTAAGTTGTACTGAGACCTGATCTCCTTAGCATCGGTAAGAACACGTTCTTTTTGGGGTCTTATTTCTCTAGAGTAAGGGCCAGGTATTGAAACAGCTGCCAAGTACTGCTGTGCAAAGACGGCACTGCCGCAGACAGCTAGGCTGCGACCAGCAGGCAGCATCCCTGTGTTGACGTGGGGCCAGGCGTACAACATCTGAACTTGGCACATGAAAGCAGGCTGGCAGTCACAGCGTATGAAGTACGCAATAGGAGCTGGATGGCCATAAACATATTTAAGTTGAGAACTGCGTGTCCCTGAAGACAGGGGAGAAAACATTTCAAGATTTCACCTTTTGGGATACTTTTCTAGTCATTTCTTGAATTGTGGTACTTCCCAGGGTTTTACCCGGGACCTTTTCTCAACCTGTACATTTGAGGTGACCTATAAGACCTCATATTTCACTATCCACTCTCTCTTCTGTCCACAAACCTGTATATCATCCTCCCTCAGGATCCATGGGGGATTAGTTCTGGGAACCCCTGTGGATACTGAAATCCAGATGTTCAAATCCCTGATATAAAATGGTATAGTATTTGCATATAACCTGCACACATCCTCCATATACTTTAAATCTCTAGATTACATATAGTATCTAACACAATGTAAATGCTATGTACATTGCTGTTATACTGTATTGTTTAGGGAATAATGAGAAGAATAAAAAGGTCTGCACATGTTTAGGACATATCCATTTTTTTCCCAAGTATTTTCAATCTGTGGTTGGTTGAAACCCACAGATATGGAGGGCCAATTATATTTAGCTGCCTGTTACATGTATCTAACCAGGGTTGTGTGGTTTTTGAGGCTGGGTACTACAAAGAGTGCCATTGAAAGGAGACATCATTTACATCATAAATATTATTACTGTTTTGAAGTTAAAGCAAAAAATTAAAATCATAACTGTTAATTCCAAATTTGTATGATGTGTACACAGGACAATTTTCTGGCAGATGGTAGTAAAGTCTTTAGTTCTAATAAAACAACTCTTTTCCAAATGAAAGTGTATGTGGTTTTTTTTTAAAGGGACACTTTCTGATGTGTACACGCACAAGGTGTGGGCTTTGGAGGCCTTGACTGTCAGGTGCTCCATGGGCACCTACATGACTTAGCGTCTCCAGTCTGGTCCAGCTCTGCAGTGATGCTCGAGTCCATCCCTCCCTCTCCATTCCCACTGCTACTGCCTGAGTTCAGACCTCACTGCCCAATCCCCATTATCTCTTGCCTGGCTATTGTTAATGCTTCCTTCCTGATCTCTTTACCTCATGTCTTACCCTTCTCCAGCCCACCCTCCAAATTGCTTGCAGAATAATCTTTCTAAAATGATTTGACCAAGTGACTTACCTGCTTAAAATAGTACATCATCCTCTCATTGCCTACAGAATTCAGTTGACACTCCTGGATACAGCATACAGACTCTCCACGTCCTTCCCCTGCCCTCCTGCCTACCAGTCATTTCCTACACACACGCTGTGCTCCAACCACACTGAAACCACAGTTGAGGCTGTTGCATGTGTTTGTCTAGAAGACCTGACAGGCCGACCAGTGGATTTCAATTCATCCTTCAAAAATCAACTCAATGGTCCCCTCATGAAATCTTCCCTTATCAACTCAGGCACAATTGACCATGCCCTTCTTTGCACTGCTGCTGTAGCTAGCTGACTACTGTACTTCTCCCAGAGTTGCAGCTACGTTTTGCATGTGCCCCTCTTATTATGGATAAGTGAGCAGCTTAAATGTATGAAATCAATCTTATTGATTTATTTGCCTCTAACACTTACAGAGCACTGATGTGTACCCCTGATACTGAGCACAGTGCCTGTTGATTGCGTTGAAAGGGTGAATAAATGTGTTGAATGTTTCAGAGTAGTTGCAGAGGGTGGATCTGATAATGAGGATCTTTTATACCAGGTGTTGTTCTAGACTCTTTACACATAAGACTTTAGCTTCGAATTAACTGTGCAGAAACTTTAACAGCAACAACTCCTATTTCATTTGATGTCTCTTTATAGTATTTTGAGGATTCTCCAGGAACTTCTCTGCTGAGTTCTGTTCCTGCTCTCTCTGTGGCCTCCACTAGTCTGCTGCATGGGGACCTTTGTGTTTTCAAAAGGGAACTATTTCTTTGGTTTTTTTTTTTTTTTGGTTTTATATTTTTCTGGGAAGTACCCAAACAGTAATGCCCTATACATTATTAATGCCTTACAGGATTTTTTTGGTAAGAGCAACCTCTCAATTCTCTCTCCCTGTGACTTCTTACTCTCTTTCTGTGATGAAGGTGGAGTCTAAAAGAGGAGATGAAGAAGTCTGAGTGGAATATAAATGATAGGCACACTACTAAACTTGGAATCCTTCCTTATTATTATTAATTTATTTTTAGAGGCAGGGTCTTGCTCTGTCACCCAGGCTGGAGTGCAATGGCAGGATCATAGCTCACTTACAGCCTTGAACTCGTGGGTTCAAGCGATCCTCCTGATTTAGCCTCCTGAGTAGCTGGGACCATAGGTGCATGCCCCCACACCTGCCTACTTTTTTTATTTTTATTTTTTGTAGAGATGGGGTCTTGCCATGTTGCCCAAGCTAGTCTCGAACTCATGGTCTCAAGCGATCCTCCCAACTTGACCTCTTGAAGTACTGGGATTAAAGTGTGAGCCACTGCAAGTAGCCTCCTTCCTTTCTAACAATTGAGGATTTTGTTTGTTTTTCCTGGACCACTTATGTGTCATTTACTTAGGATGGTTTCTTGCACACCTTTCTGGTCTGCAAAAGTTTACCGGTCTGAATTCTCAGAGTGAACAGTATAGGCTTAAGTTGGGGAGAATACCTCCTTATGTATGGTCCCCAAACATTATCTAGTTTAGCCATCACCACAGTGTTATTCAGTAGATATCATTTTCATTTTATAGAAAGGGAAACTAACATTCAGAGAGTTCAACTTGCCCAAGAGCATACAGCTAGATTAGGTGGTAATCAGATGAGCCATTTTCTCCTTAAGAGAAAACCAGACTATTCACGTTTGGGTGCACAAAGAGAAGGTGATCAGATTTATAACTGAACCGGTGCTATCTTCCAGAGCTAATTGGGAATTCTGTTCTTAGTGGCCACACTATGCCTCTCCTGATCTCTCCTGTTCCTTGGACTCTCAGGTTAACAATTAGACATTTATGAACCAGGGACAAAGGATAACAGACTGAATGTGGGTGTTGGATATATGCTTGAGAGCAAGAGTTTTGAACAATTTTTGAAAAAAAATTTTGTAACAAGATTGAGAAGACAGCTATTTAAAAGTACATTATTGTCCCTATATTCATAAATGTCACTGAAATCCAAAGACATTCTCTGGTTAAACATTTATTATTTGTGGGAGTGCGAAACTTGTTTTTCCTGTTTTTAAGCTGCAAGAAGCCAGTCCTATGTTCTAAATGAATTATTTGCCATGAGATAATTCTTTGCACTCATTTTGAATTCAAGTGCAAAGCTTCTCATCTAAGCTTTGGATAAAACACGTTATTTATACTTGCAGCACCTTAATATGCAGCTGTACTGTGTATGCAGTACAAACAGGTTTTCAGGACACATTCCTTATAAGAACAAGGTCAAGTACTGAAGGTAGACACATGGGATTGTTTGTACTGTATACATATAACTCTTGCAATGATTTGTCCAAGCAATGATGAACCAACACATGGACCTGGAACTCACACTGTTAATGCTTGGATTTCAGTAAATTAACAAATCAGAGTTAAGTTACCTTTCTAAAAATTACTCAAGAGTGTTTAAAAGCACTGACCCATCAAGAGTTTAACAAACTGCCAGTGGCACCTCATTAGAGCTAATAACCTGAAAGAAATTTGCTGACTACTTAAACCTTGAAGCCTACAAAGAGTTCCATCTAGGCCATCTCTTTTTCAAGTCTTAATTTTGCTTCGCAAGGAAGAAATATTGTTTTCAACCTTGTGAAAACTAAAAAATGTGAATTGATTCATCAAAATAAGTTAATGTATTACAGGTAAAGTACAAAGGCTTCTAAAAATGAAGACCATCTATTTAGTATTCACAACAATTTTTTCCATCAATTGAAAACAAAAAGGTCTTGAAAGTTTAACATAACACAGTAAAAAAAAAAAAATGTGCCACTTACACTGGCTGATGGAGAAGCAGATACAATTCAAGGCTCTCTCATTCTTGTCTGTTGGTAAAGACACGGTCAGACAGCCTGTGGAATTAGTTAAGCCCTGCAGCCCACCACAAGCTCTTATTATTACACAGTGAAAGATCATTTATGCAGGAAGCTACTGCTACAAAAGTACTTTAAAGAGTCACCTTGCTCTTTTAAAGTTAATAAATCTAAACTCTGAAAATATTGTTAGGCAATTAGATCAAGTCCCAGACTTCAGAAAAATGACTTTCTGCTGTACCTTAATTACCTGCTACCTAACTGGTTTCAGTTTTAACAGAGATAAGAACCATAGAAGGAAGAATTGGCTAAGGGTCCAAGGAATGTTAATCTTGGAGCTCCAGCCAGCGAACCCAGGCTCCCATATTTAGAAATGAGGATTTCCTCCGTCCCTATTAGCCTTTGAATGCTGATGGCACTTGCTTTTGCACCATAAAAATGAACAAAGATTTTTCTTCCACCATTTTTCTTCTTTCTAAAATTGCATACTTGTTCACATAATAGTACATGCTGTGGAACAATGTTCTCAACTTCCCCCTATCCCAGCTGCCATTCCCACCATTATGGGGGAGGAATGTTTACACACATGCTATACTCTCAAAAAGATGCAGACTTCACACTGCGACACAGGTAAAATTGATGTGCATTATGCACATTTTCCAAGTCCCTATCTGTAATTCTACCCCTATTATATTAATAATCACATCTATTGACTACTTACTATGTGCCTAAGTGCACTGCATTTATTAAACTTAATCCCTACAGCAACCTATGAGGTAGATACTATCATGATTCTTACCTTACATATGAGGAAACTGAGGCACAGAGAGTTTAAGTAACTTCAAGGTCATACAGCTGGTAAATAGCAGAACTGGGATTTAAACACAGATAATCTGGTCTCAGGGCCTGTGTTCTGATACTCTGTTTTCAGAATGCAAGTGAGAAAAACAGTATCATAGAGATAATTTGTTCTAATATATTTTTAAGTCTATTATTTGCAAACTACAGTATCTTATTATTAATAATTATTTAGCATGTATCTCACAAATTGAGGGGGGCTCACTAGATATTCACAGAACTCCATGAACACGTTAAGAACTTAAGACAATGTCTTAAATGACCCTAAATACCTAACAGTTTAAACTTAATTAGTGAAAACGGCTGGAGAGTTCATTGCTTTCCTATCCATGATTTGTCCATGAAACCTTGCTTGTCCATGGATTTATCCATGAAACCTTGCTTTCATTACTTAATTTTCGGTAAGATTTTATTGTCACTCTTTCCTCCTGTATTTGTATTAGACTGAAGGTCTCTATGGTATGAAAACAGAATACACTTTTACAATATTTATTATCAATGAATCAAAACTCTCAAATCTTGATGTTTCCTGAGGAAAAAGAAAAACCTAAAGTCAAATACCTGGCCTAAACTTATAGGATTGTGGGATAGCCAAAGACTGAGCTTCAGACTTCTGATGTAAAAACTACTACTTACTCTAGTGAAGAAGGCACACTGGTTTGAAAAACTAATTAAAATTAATTAGAAGTTTCAAGCACCTCAGATGTAAAATCATACATTATGTAAAAGATACTTTCAAGGTGAAATTAGTTTTCAGAGCTTCACTTGAACTAATTTAGCTTCTTAAATGTCTCTCTTCCTCATAGAAGATATCAATAGCAGAAAAATGTTTTATGAATTGCAGTTTATGTAGCTTTATGAATGGTATTCAAAAGGCGTATCAGAATGAAGTAGACAGAAAAATAAACCAAATACAATTTTATGAGAAAAATATCCAGTTTCACTTATACTGTGTTATCTTCTGAAAGTAACTCATACTAGGTAGGCTCATTTTTTTAAAAAAAAATCTCATTTAGTTCACCTTTTAAAAGTGTGAATGCATTTCAAAAGATTCTATTTTAACTTTTCTATAAACTGTTTAATGACAGAGTCAAGTAATGCCATCTACAGGGGACCTTGAGAACAACAGTCTATCTCTATGACCCATACTTTTCTTTAAATTTAAATACAATATCTATAATCTGAGTTAATATTTGGCATCATTTAACAAGGAAAAGGGTAAGAAAAATTATAAAAAGGTATGCCGTGTAAAAAAATTCCACTAACATTCTGTATTACTTCTTAAACTAATTAAAAATAATCTAACTTCATTCTCAAGTTCACCAACACACGATCCATGGATCATTGGATATGAACTGTAGCAGATTAAGATGCAAAGCTATGCAACCTCAAATATCTCTAAAGTTGCAACTTAGTATATAGAAGAGATTCAAGACATTGGACACTAAACCTGCAATAATTTTCTGTTGAATCCCTCTTTCCTCTTGAGTAGCATCACCTTTACCTTCTTGGCCAGATTCTCTAAATCTTCAGATATATAGTCTATTTCAGTTTCTAAAACTCAGTCCTGTTTAATTCAAAATGCTTTGAATCCAATGTGGAATTTTTTATGAAAGTAAAGTCAAGAGGCATTTCAGGCTAAAGACCCCTAGAAGTAGAGTGAAAGCGGGAGGACATAAAAACTGGAGGAGAGTGAAAAGGCATCTGAGGAATCTGGGTGGACTATTATTAATATAATTAGTCAATGTCAAATTTATTTTTACAAGTTCCATGTTACGAACAAGCCAGAAAAGTGGTCACATTGATTCCACATTGGATTCCAAGTGTTTTTCCTCCCTGCGCTCTATAGCCTCATTCTAATTACAAATGGTTTGCTTTTATATACTTTCTACTCTACTCTCTTCCCCTTGGGAAGTAGCTGCTAAAAATCCTTGTTGCAATGGCTCTCAGTTTAGGCTTAACATTAAAATTCCACACTTCTGATTACACTGGACTAGGATGGGGCCTGAGCATGGGTTTTGTTTGCTTTTAACTTTCCAGGTGATCCCATGTGCAGCCTGGTTTGAGAAACACTGCATTATTGTGGGGTTGCAACCCTTTCCCTAATTGGCTATTGCATTCTGATAAATGGTTTATAGGTTCTGCTGTGCAGTGGCAACCCACACTCACCCACCCAGAGGAGCAGGGCTCATTCCTGAGCAATTTCCCCAGGCACAGGAAGCCCTTTGAGATTTGAGTTAGCTCTATTCTGGCTGATCCCCAGCCAGTGGCATCACCTCATTGGTTGCACTTGCTTTACACCACGCCCCCTTCCCGCCCCCCTCCCCCCCCACCCCCCATGCTGCTGCAGAAGTCTTCTAGCCCCCAACTCACGTCCCAACTCTCAGGCAGGCAGGGTGGATCTTCAATACCTCTCTGTCTCACAGTCCCCATAAAACCCTTCCAAGTGTATCTCCATGCTCTGGAATAAAACAATAGATGAGCTAATCCACTGCTGGATAAACACAAATCCAACCAGAAGGAAAAATGCTGATCTCCCATTCTTGCAAGTACCTTGAATCTTGAGTTACTTCCTCAGGCCTCCCTCCTGAGGTTTCAGAGTGCAGATGCACCCTGTTCCCTCCCACCATGGGGAGAGCTCAAAGGACTAAATTACATTCCACAACACTGCACTCCTCCAAGAGGGGGATTCTCCCAGGGGCTCCAGGCTATCTGCGGAATGGTGGTTGGTGATAGAGCATGTTTTCTGAACTGACGCCCCTCAATAAACCCCGCAGTTCTCTTAGAATGTGGGACGTGGCACCTTTTGACTCCAGCTTTCACCTTATTCCAGAACAGGAAAAATATCCCAGTAGACTTTGTTATAAGTCACTTACCTCTAGTCAGTCAGTATCTTAGGTCAGTTCCCCAGAAGCACAGAGAGATGAATGTATGCAGGTGGGTTACTAAGGAGGTGGTAAGAAGCGGGAATAGCAGGACAAGGAAGGGAAGTCAAGCAGGGGTGTGATTTCTGGCAAAACTGCATAGAGGCTGATGTCAGCCTGACTCCTCCAGGAAATTCTGGAGTGTAAGTTTCACTAGTCTAAGGTAAAGGAGCTGGGCTTTCATACAGTAAAGTCGAGGGGCATTTCAGGCCAAAGACACCTAGAAGTAAAGTGAAAGGGGGAGGACATAAAAATTGCAGGAGGGTGAAAAGGCATCCGAGGAATCTGGGTGGACTATTATTAATATAATTGGTCAATGTCAAATTTATTTTTACAAGTTCCATGTTATGGAACAAGCCAGCAAAGTGGTCATTTGTCCTAAGATCTCACTAATAATAGCTAGTACTATCTGTAACTAACAAAGCATCATACATTTCGGTTACACTAACTACTTGGTAAACTGCTCGTGAAATGCTAAGGGCAGTATAAACAATATTTTTAATAAGAACAGCAAAGCAAACTAAAGATTGAAGGGCCTGAAATGATAGAACTGTTCTCTTGACTTTGATCCTTAATGTCTCTACTATAAGGTTACTTTTGCTGTTTCTGGAAAGCAGTCACCTGCTTTAGATGTTCATTTTCTTCAAAGCTATTTATGAAACATACACAAAGTCACAGGGTCTCAAAAACAATATTTTATTAATAACACATAAAATGTGCCATCTAGCACCAATGTCTGTAAATATCAGAATTCCATCCAGTAATTATCCTTTGGAACTGTTATGACTAAAGTCCTTGACAGATTAGCAGTCTATGTGAGCAGATTATCATGATGACATAAAATAGAGATGACATAGAATAAAAATTCATTTGATAAATGTATATAGAACTACATTTACTGTTATTCAAAAAACCTTTCACTATTTCACATAAACAAGTTAATACCAGTGTTTTTTAGCCAGATTTTCCTGGAAGATATACACAAGGAAAAGTGCATGAGCCACATAAACACGTAAGACTGAAATAGGGTTTTCTGTTCTCCATTATCAAATGAAAAATTTTGTAAAGATATGTTTTGTTTCACCAATCTCCTGATTTATCTTTTCTTCTTAGCAACTCACTACAATACAATTTACTATTTAAATCACGTAGATATGTATGGAGGAGGAAAAGAATAAAACTTTGGCCAATGTAAGTATACAAGACTACATTCCAGCTTTTTTTTTTGAGTAAAAGGACATTTAAGTATTAAAGATAGTTTTCTAAAAATGAAGTAGAAGATACATGAAAAAACTATTGTGTAATTATGTAAATAAATGAAAACCTCCTTTTAAATTTATCTATTTTGAAGACAAACTAAGATTTACTGGTTTGAACTGATAACACTATTATATAATAATGTCTCTCTCTAGAAAATTATCTCTAGTTTCCTGAAAATATGTCAAGTCAACCATGCCGCTTCACTATTTATTTTTGGCAGACTTTAGCCTAACCTCAACACCAATTTTTATTTAAGTGACTGATTCCCAACGTTTCTTTTAAGCAGAACACGATGCTGAGCTAAGTAACCTAAGTTGATTTCAGGCCCATTGGCAGATAAGCAGGCAGGCATTTTTTCATATTGCAGGCAGCCCACGGTGGTTGTCATCTATATATTGGATCTCTAGGGACATGCTGGAAAAATCTGTGAACACAATCTTCCCGTGCTGTATTCACATGCTCCATTCACATCTTTAGCTTACCCAGGTTGTTAGAGGCTTGGGTAAGATGACTAAAGGTTTCACGATGGAAATTTCTATAAGAAAAAAATGGAAACTTACAAGATTGATTTTTTATTACCAGTTAAGTATTTACCAGATACTTAATACTAGGTAATATGCCTAGTAGTGGCCAAAATGCAATTAAAGTGAACAACCATGCATAATGTTTAGAGATGGTTTTTAGCTGACACCTAAATAAAACACAAGAAACCAAAGGAAAAAACAAATGCACTGGACATTATTAATTAAAACATTTGTGCTTCAAAAGACACACTATCAAAAAAAATGAAAAGACAACCCAGATAATGGGAGAAAACATTTGCACATCATGTATCTGGTGTCTAGTATCCAGAATACATAAAGAAATCTTACAAATCAAAAGTAAAAAGATGGATAACTCAATTTAAAAATGGGCCAAGTATTTCCCCAAGTACATGAAAACGAACCCAACATCGTTAGTCATTAGAGAAATGAAAATAAAAAACCACGATGAGATACTATCTCATACCGAGATGGGAATAAGCAAAAAGACAAACAATAACAAGTATTGGTAAAGATATGGAGAAATTGGAACCCTCATACACTGCTGGTAGGAATGTAAAATGGTATAGTAGCTTTGGAATACAGCTTGACAATTCCTCCAAAAGTTAAACAGAGTTCCCATATGACCTAGCAATTCTACTCTAGGTATTAATACATATCCAAGAGATTTGAAAACCTATGTTCACACAAAATCTTCTACTTGAATAGCAGCATTATTCATCACAGCCAAAAAGTGAAGCAACTGAAATGCCATCAACTAATGGGCACATAAAGTGTGAGATAGCCATACAAAGGAATATTATTCACCCATAAAACATAATAAAGTGCTAATGCATACTACAACATGGATGAGGATAGAGAACACTGTGCTAAGAAGCCAAACACAAGAGGCCATACAGTATGTGATTCTAGACATATAACATGTGCAGAATAGGCAAATCCACAGGCAGAGATTAGTGGTTGCCAGCAGATGGGGACAGTGGGCAGTGGGTGGGCAGGGGCAGGGACTAGGGGATGACTGTTAATAGGCATGGGGTATCTTTTTGGGGTGATGAAATGTTTAAAATTCAGGAAGTGGTGATGGTTTGCACAACTATGTATGTATATTAAAAACCACCAAATTGTACATTTTAAAAGGGTAAATTTTATGGTATGTGAATTGTATCTCTTTTTAAAAAAGAAACAGTTCTTTGTAAAAAAAAAAAGCTTTTATATTCAAGAAACTAAAAATCTTAATGCCTCAAAAAATTTCTACTTTTAAAACTGCACAATAACTTCAGCTAAAACTAGATACCTTAAGGTACAAAACATTTATTTTCTTTGTCTCTCCAGCACCACACCACATTAATTGATCTGAATTACTAATCCCATTAACCCCCATTTTTCCTTAGACTGTAACACCTCGTTCCCTAAAACTGTAAGTTATATTTGCTTTTAGCTACAATTCACATAATCAGAATACTTCATCTTGAACAAATTCATTCAAAGCAAAGATAATTAGAAACAAGTGGGGGCTTATTAAATTTAGGATCCTTAATTCATAAAATCCATCATGCCTTACATTTGTCACATATACACAAGGTGCTGGGAATACAAAAATGCATGATACGATTCTTCCCTTATTTCCACAGGCTCAAAATCTAAGTGTCACAGAAGCAACTTACATAAAATGTGATTGTTATGCCAGGTAAAGGAAGCACCGAAAAAGGGGGAACTTACATAAATTCTACTTCATTAGGTACACTTTCTCTTTTATGGACAAATCTGCTTTTTGTTATATTTTACTTTGTTTAAAAAATTCTGAATGATTGGAAAAAGTTCACAAAGTTTAGAATCGGCACTTTAAAATGTCACAGAGATAAAAGAAACATATAAATAACTAAGTTACTTGTCTGAGGTAATGCCTGATTAAAAAGCTATATAAATTACAGCTGGAAAGAACCTTTAAAAGAGTAGCCTGCCTTATGTTAGAGCAAGAATCCAAGGCAAGATAGAATAAGTGCTCTTAATACTGAGAGTTAGTAACTGAGTCCAGTGAATCCTCATAGCTGTTTCTCCACATCAAAATCAAGGCCTACAACATACACAAGCCCAGAGACAGCAGCAAGTTGATGAAACCTCCTCAGAGGATGAACTGTGAATGTATTTACCGATTTTTTCTTTCTGATGTATATAATATGAATATCTTCACTTCGATACTCTTCATCATGTTTTTCCAAAGGAATTTTTTCAAAGTCAAAGTCTAATTGAAGCAGCTATAAATTTAAAAGAGATACACTTCAAATTCAATAAGAACTGACCTGTGGTGATAGAAGTCAGACAGTGGTTACCTTTGGAGGAGTATTGACTAAGAAGGGGCCACGTGGGAGCCTTCTGAGATTCTGAAAATATTCTATATCTTTATGCTAGGTAGTAGTTACTTGGGTGTATATACACGAAAAATTGAGCAGAGCACTTGATATATGTGCATTTTACATGTTTTACCCCAATAAAAACTGTTTAACAATACAAAATTTTCATTATACTTAGTTTCAAAAGTTTACTAACATTTCATTCTTCATATTCAAGAAAAACATAAAAATAAAAAAGCATTTTAGCATATATTATCTGAGGCAGTCATATACCTGCTTTCTCATTAAACCAAAGTAGTTCTTTCAGCAGACAAAATTGAAGGGCCAATTTACCCTCAAAAGGGATCACTCATTATACGATGGATTTCTACCCATAAAAAGGGTTTGGATAACCACTAGAAGGGTGAAAAGATACTAAAACTCCTAAGTACTGCTTTTGTAACTTCTATTTCAAAATAAAAAATTTAAAAATGAAAATAGAATGGTGGGCTGTGAAAGATCCTCTCCTTGGGTTCATACAAGCAGAATGTTTTCTCCACCCAAAATTCCCAAAATATATTTGAACAGAGTCACATACTGCCTTCCTGAAGAGTAATCACTATACAGATAATAGAGTACTTACCTCAAAATATTTTTTTTCGATTTCTGGATTTTTTCCCATTGTTCGTTGTTCATAACAACATATAATACAAGTCTCAGATCCACTGAGATCTTTCAGGGTTTTCAGCAACGGCTCCAAAGACTATGCAAAAAGAATACATTCTTTGTTTATGACTTAAAAATTTTCTACTTTAAAAGAGGGTTGAGGAGATGGAGGGGTAATTATAATGCCGCTATAATTTATCCATCTCTGAATCAATCAACAAAGCCCATGTAATTAAAGCTCTATAACTAATGATTGGTAAACTCCTCTTACTAATCAATCATATTGATTTCAGTTTCCAGAAAAAGAATTCAAGTGACTGCATGTTCCCATGGGAAATCAAATGGAATAGACTTTACTCTTAAGAGTTTAGTTTTATTTAACCTAATTTAACTTGAGATTTAAACAATCAACAATTTACCCTACAAAAGTCTGACACTAACTTTAACATGGGTTGGCTCAATGCTCATCATTTAAAAAAATGAATGATGCCCACAACACTAAATAAACGGATATTTAAAGAAAAATCATTCCAAGTCTAATAAATCTTGCACAGAACAATGAATTCTTTACAATGCAATTTAATTCTCAATATCATGGTCAACATGTTAACTACAAACAGCCAAGAAAAAAAAGATGATCTTGGCTTTTCATAACAGATCTAAATGGAAAAATCCTTGAAAATTTTTACAGAAGCTTCTAGTAAAATGCATATGATGTTTTCCTCAACATGCTTCACATGCCTATGTGTTAACCACGAGCGTGTATATACGTAGTCCCTGGTGACTTTTATCTTCTCTTTACTGCATCATCAACTATAAGACAAACATCTCGAATTCAGAGATGTTAAAATGTGAAGAAACGTGTCTTTCAGAATTCGTGAAATGCGGTTCATCTTCTAAAGGAAGAGATTTCACTAACTGAGTACTTACCTCCTCATAGTATATGCAGTCGGCCATCAGTATGTAGTCTGGCGGAGAAGGAAAGTCTTCTATTTCTTCCCCCCTTAAAAATGGCAAACAAGTATTTTAACTGTTGCTTAACAATTTAAAATATTCTTGTTTTATAAACAAGAACTGGAAAGTCCCCTTCCGTGCTTTTAATGAAACGCAATTTAAAGCAAACTATAAATCGACATCTTAAAACAAGCTGAAAGCCATACAAACCATTTCAGTACCTTGGCTTGAACAGAACCGGTGACAAGATGTTTGTTCATATTAATATTCATCTTCAGCAAGTCTTGCAATTCCTCAAGATCGGTGACTACAACGTCTGCCCTATAAAATAACATCGACTGAGGTGTAGACAGAGTGTGGGAAGCCTGTAATCTGAGTTTCCCCAGCAATGAGGAACCCCCCTCTCGCCCATCTCTTACCCGAGGGTAGCAGCCATGAGCCCCACGGCTCCGGTGCCCGAACCCAGCTCCAGCACCGACCGCCGGCTCAGCGCGTGGGCTCCGTCGCCAGAAAACCCGGGCGTTTCCAAGTATTTAGAAAGGACAATGGCAGCGTCCCAAACAACGCAACCCACGCCGCCGGAGCCGTGTTGCTGTAGTCGTAGCACCGTGCCATCCCGCTTCTCCAAAACTCGCACAAAGCTCCGCAGCGGGTCCTCCAACGAGGACTCCAGCGTAGCAGCCATCGCTGCCCAGCAACAGCATGCGGCGCGCGCCGTGGCGTCACATCCACGCGCACGGCCCCGCGGCCCCGCCTCCCGAGGGCCGCCGGGTTGGTGCCACGGCGCGTGCGCGCGTTGACAAAGCCCGGAATGCAGCATTATCTGGGCGTGGCCGAGCGGTGGGACAGCCGCTTCTGCTAGACGCTTGCCCTAAATCGCACGTTTGGCTTAGCAAACAGGTAGTTTAAATCACTTTACCAGACAGAGCTAGTATATCTGTCCTTTAAAAAACAAAGCCAATCTCCGAGTATTTTTACTTAGTTGGAGACAGATTCACACAGTTATTGGCCTTAAATCCAGGCAACCTCTCAGATCCTACCAACGATGTCTATACTTCTCCTCCTCAAGAACTTCCTATTTATGCTCCTAGTTTTTCGTATCAATGCATAGAAATAGTTGCTGGAAGCTTGCCGCTTGTGTTTAACTGTGAAGACAAAGTTATCCCTCTAAAATTATCACTTAAACCCTTTGGAATTATGTAATTTAAATCACTAATTATTGAAAATAATGTTTATCTACAGGATTCAACAACCTCCCCCTTTGTTCCTTATAATGAAAACACATATTTGAAAAATTTTAAAAATTAAGACTGGGGTGATTTATTAATCTTGTTAAGAACTCTGATACAAAGCACAGTAAAAGGCCACAGACCAGTAAATAGACAACGTGGCTTTTGGCTACTTTACAACTGCTGCTAGGACACTATCAGCAAAACATGCTTTCATTACTTTGAACGAAGGCGTCCAAATGGCAAATAAAAGTTTTACTCACTTCTCTGATTAAAAAGTTTAATAAAGCTTTAAGTATTTTCTGGTTTAAATATTACCAATCTAAAAAAAATATCTTTAAAAAATTTCAGTTAACATGAGATTTATAGAGAAAGGTACTAGGTTTTGAAGGCAAGGCAGCTGGTTCCTATGCCATAAGAATTTCCTCTGAATTTATGAATTAGTAAAGTAGCAGATTGTATTATAGGCCTCAAGTCACTTAAATTTATATAGGTTATTAGCAGTATCTTTAAATATACAATATAAACAAAACTGTACATACATGGTATATTTGTTTTCCAAAACAATAGGCAATTCATTAGCTAAAGACACCATAGTCTGCAAAATCAAAAGGCACATCTGAATGAGATACATGCCCTTTTTCTTCCATAATTGGGTTATGTAGTCTTTGTTTACATTTTGACAAAATACTTAATCATAAACACAGTGCATTCTATTATTTTCATTCTACTTTTCATTTTTGTCTTCAGCAGCAAATACTGGCATTTAAGACATGGCATTAAAGAGTTTAAGAACAGTTGGTGTTATTCACAATTCTCCTAGATGTAAAAACTATAGGTAAAAACTAGAAGATAGTCAAAGAGGTTTAAAAATCAGTAACACCATATACCCTCTCCATTTGCGTAAATTCACTGCCTTAAAAAGGCATCTATTACTCAAATTTGAAAAATTCCACAAAAGCACTATCCCCTTTCAGTGCAATCAATGTCACTTTAAACCATATTTTAGCAGAGTCTACAGTGCAAATATAAATTCTTTATACTGGCCTTTTGGCAGCACTGAGGATCCAAAACAAGGCAATGCTACTGATCACCTGAGGATAATGGTGAAGGACTTTTGTATTTTTATTTTTCCAATTCTTAAAAGCTTATTTGATCAGTAGCATTTTTGTAAAAGCATTATTTGTAAAAAGTACTAAAATACTATGCCTTTTCTTTAATAAATTAAAAAAAAAACTTTACAAATACCATTCCAGTGTCAATGACTACATATGGCTAAGGTCATTGAGGAGTTTCTGCATTTTCTAGCAAAGGCAGTCTGTACAATGGGGGGTGCGAAAGCTCCCGTTTGTAAGTCTTTGGTGGCAGTTTTGGTAGGTGAGGGCTTGAATTCTGCCTTGGTGGAACAGGGGGAGCTGGAGGATGAGCAAGATTATTATGACTAGAACTGAGCACATAGCATCGTCGTGGTACCCTTGGAGAGGGTGTGCTAGGAGGAGTGCTTGGCGAGTTTGGACACGTACTAACATCTCTGAACCAGTCTGGATCTCTGTGAAGATGTCCCAGTGGAGGTGGCTGAAGATTAAATGGACAATTTATAAAGTGTTCTGGAGGCCGAAGGGGAACTGGTGGAGGAGTATCAGGAAGAGGATCTCTTGGTGGTGGTGGAGGTGGACTATGCAGAGGCCCATCAAATGCACCAGTGGGAACAGGAACTCTGGGTTTTACTTTTGGAGGAGGAGGCTGTCTCGGTGGAATAGCAGGAGGGTCATCATCAGATTTCATATTTCCCTCAAAAAAAAAGAAAAAAGAATAAACTATACCTCTATTCTCTTGAAAATTTTGTAATAAAAAATTTTAAAAGATTGAAAAATTCTTATGTGCCAAGTTAAATCCAGAGGCTCAAAGTAGATTAATTTGGTTTAATTATCAGATTTATGAGTAAATTACTCCTAATTTAATTCAGGGCTCAGTTTAATATTTTTATATATGAGGTGTTTTAATTGAAATGTTAGAACATAAAGCCTTGGGTTATCTTGCTTTGTGTATACATTTCAGAAATTATGTATTTTAATTATAATAATAGGTAAGTAAATTAAAATAATACATAGGTTTGTAGACATGAAAGGACATGATGTCAAGAGGACTTTAATGTCCAGCTTCTACCTACTGAGCATCTACTACTTTCCCCAGAGAGGCCCACAGTGGTAGATCTCAAAAGTGTGCCCCAGGGACCACCATCATCAGCACCAGTAGGGAACCTGTTAGAAGAGCAGATTCTTGGGCCCCACCCTAGACCTACTGAATCAGAAACTCTGGGGGACGGGCTCAACAATTGCCTTTCAGGTAATTCTGATACACCCTTACATTTCAGAAGCACTAGTTGAAAGTCTGAAGAATATTGCTAATACTATCAAATTTCTTTCCACCTGTACCAGAAAGAAAATGTACTTCTGTGAATCCTCCCAGCCTTTTTTTTAGAAAAGGTTTTTGTGAGGATTAAACAACTGCTTAAAGTATTCTCAAATATAACCCAAATGCTGAAAAACCATAAAGGGTAACCAAAGTATATTGACAGACTCTTTATAAGACTGAGCACTATTTTGAAGATTCACAACTTTCACTAAGTTGAAGCAAACCTAAGTCCTGCTGACTACCTTGGAATTCGAAGCATCATGATCAAACTTTTTTCGAGGAGGAAGTGGAGGAGGAATCAGTGGCTCATCACTTAGTTTATGTAAATTACCACAGGAACTGAAGAAAGACTCTGAGGGAAGAAAAGACTAGTTTAACCACAACTCACAGTGTAATTATAAAACAAAACTTAATCACAACTTGTGATCACTTCTGCTGTGGCATTCATCAAACTGCACTGTCTGATAGCTGACTATTGGTTTATCTATCTTCCGCATTAAACAATAAGCTTTCTGAGGGCAGCGTGTGTTTATCTTTGTATCTCTAACATCTAGCCCAGTGCCTGCTATATGATAGATACTATTAAATGAAAGCATACAATTAAAATTAATAATGAAATTCTGCTCCCTGAAAAGCCTTTTAAAAATTTAAACAAAACAAAATAAAAACAAAACATGTTTGAATATACTAATAACTTCCAGAGAAAGACCATCCTAATCAGAGAACAGAGATGTATTTTTGAAGCAGCTAGAATCAGGTACATTACTACACAGGTGATAAAACCTCCATATAGGAGACCATAAGGTAGTGTCATATCACAGCACTCTTTTACTTTGCAAGTCTCTCATTAATAACATACATGTTATATAACTACATTAAGGAAATTTATAAAATAATAAAATATTAGGGGAAAATTACCCCTAAACAGGTTAATCAGACATAGAATAAAAACTATTTTCATTTTCTTTGTATTTTTAATACAATTTAAAAAAATCTGTAATATGGTCCAAATCCCTATTTGATATCTCTCTATACACACACAGTAATAAAGGCAGTAATCAGGTCTTATATGTCATCATACTGAGATTGAGTACATAGATGCTAGTTGGGAAAGAAGCTGATGAATTTAATTTTACACATTCTAAGTGAACTGTTTATGGGACATCCATGTCGAGATGACAAACTATTCCATGTGAAAAATTGCTGTCCTGATCATGTGACTCTGCAAGTTACCTCTGAGGGTCCTGTTGGCTCAGGGGCCAATAGATGACACAACAGGTATGCCTATGAGGTGCTGGCAGATGATGTGGGGAGGTTAGGCAGAGCATTACCTGCTGTGGATATGCCCAGCATCCTTTACCTCTCTTTGGGAGAACTCCTCTTGGTGGTGGTGAATCCATGCCATTTGGTTTCGTCAGCTAATGCTGCCCAGTGCACCTCAATTCCAGCTCAGAAGTGGGCATGCGACTCACTTTCCCACTTTCTTAACATGATCAGATTTGTATCTACTTCTCTTTCATGCATGCGGCTACACGCTTCAAGGTAAGCGGACCTAACCCCTTGGCTCAGAGGATAAGGCCTGATTAGCAAAAATCAATCAGAGTAATCCCATTCCTTTAGCCAGAGAGATTGGTTTAATTGTATGTATGTGACTTAATTTAGAAAGAATGAAACTTGAAAGGAGATTTTCTGGGGACTACTGAAAAGGAAGTTCCTTATTCTTTTGGAAAAGCACTCATTCTCTGCATCTCTGTACCTCACTTTCTCTATTACTTGACTGAACAAAGACCCAAATAACCTTTACCGCTCTTGCAAGCACTCTTAGGACCTTGAGGGACAACACCCTTAGATAAAGCAGATAATCTAGATAAAACAATGAAGAGTCAAAAAGAATCCCAGTTTTTAATAACATCACTAAGCCACGAATCAACCAGTCTTAAAGCAGCCTTTCTCTAGACTTCCAATTATGTCAGAATGTTTTATCGTTTAAGCCAGTCTTAGATGGTAACAGACAGACACACTCATGAAAGCAGAAGATATCTGAATGATGATGGGGTGGCTGTGAGAGTTTTTGAATCTGGATCTGACTCTCAAGTCACCACTTAACCACTATATTGTATTTCTCCATAGTAAGCACTTAATAACCCTTGCTGAAGTGTGAATACAATTTTATTTTCTATCAAGAGCATTTCCGTAAAAGAGTATATTTTTCCTGAACATTTTAAACAGCTGAAGTATTACAAACTAGTGAATGTAGGATAATTTACTAAACCACTTCTGTAATGTTACTTAGCTATCTAAGTCACTTCCAATTTTCTTCCATTCATTCATCCATCCATTCATTCAACAATTAGTTATTGGGCATCTGCCAGGCCCTGTTCAAAGCACCAGCAATATAATAATGAACAGAAACAGGCACAAATTCATGTTCTTTTGGAGCTTAAATTATAGATTAGGGAGAGAGAATAGATAATTAAGTAAAAGTATAATAGCTATAAATTATAAGAAAAATATTAGGTTGGGAAGGGGTATAAAAAGAGGTGGAAGGGGAGCAATTAGGGTGATTAGAGAAGGCCTAACTAAGGTAACACTGAGCAAAATCCTGATAGAGGGGGCGCAGGCCAGAGGTAAATGGGTGAAGAGCATTATGAGCAGGAGTGACAGGAGCAGAAGCCCTGACACAATGTATCTTACTGTGTTCAGGAGGCAGAGTAGCTACAGCAGTGCAAGTGAGGGGAGAGAATGGTAAGAGATGAAGTCTGACAGATCAAAGGCAGCCAGACTGTGGAGAGCCTTGTGGGTCCTGTGAAGGAACTTTGACTTTTACTCTGAGTGAGATAGAAAGCCACTGGAGGGCTTTAAGCACAAGTGAGATACGGTCTAACTTACATTATAAAAGGATCATTCTGGCTGCTATACTGAAAATATACTGAAGTGGGGAAAATGAGAAGTTATGATGCTACTATAATTATACCCTTTCCCAACCTAATATTTCTTCTTATAATGTATGCCTATTATACTTTTTACTTTTACTTAAGAGATTATTGTGGCTTGGACCAGCGTGGCAACAGTAGAGATGGTGATAGATGGTAAGATTCTGGATATATTTTGAGGGTTATCAAGATTTGTTGATGGGTCACATTTGGGTGTGAGAAAAAGAAAGAAGTAAAAGATACCCCTAATATTTCTGGTCTAAATAAGTGGATGATTGAAATCAGAATTAAGATGAGGAGGCAGTGAAAGAAACAACTTTGGAGGGGATGATAAGAAGCTCAGTTTTGGATAAGTTAAGTTTGAGATTTCTGTTAGACATCTAGATAGAGATGTCAAATGGGTCAGTGAATATATGAGTCTGGA
This sequence comes from Indri indri, assembly GCA_004363605.1. Classification (NCBI taxonomy): domain Eukaryota; kingdom Metazoa; phylum Chordata; class Mammalia; order Primates; family Indriidae; genus Indri; species Indri indri. Next base: position 160,829 of record RJWJ010000664.1, on the reverse strand, counting down.
AGTCAGAAGAGAGGTTCTGGCTAGAAATACAAACTTGGGAATTGTCATCATATAAATGATATGAGACTGAATGAGATAACCAAGTGAGTGAGGAAATAAAGAAGTCCAGGGACTGTGTTGTAGTAGGCCCTTTCGATATTAATAGTTTGGGGAGATGAAGAGGAATCAGCAAGAGAGACCAAGGGGCTACAACTGAAGTAGGATAAAAACCAAGAGAGTGGATGAACAATATGATCTTCATGCATATGACTTTCTCCAAAATATTTTTTGGGTAGTTTGTATTAATAAAGGAAGAGACTTTGTCTTTCTTGTTTGCCACTGAATCCCTAGCACTTTGCAGAGTAGCTGGTACAGACTAAGTATTCAATCTTCTGTTGAATCAGTAAGATCAAAGGTTGTGAACACTTTTATGGTTTGGTATGTTATTTTCAGATTGCTTTCCAAAAGGGTCATACTAATATACCAATTTACATGGGGTAAGTAATGTACCTTTTAACCGAGGATTGCTCATACTAAGAAAAATATTAATTTAAAACACTAAAATGGCAACTCACTATTGTGTAACTAAAATTTCTCAGACTTCTAGTGATGCTGAATGCCTACCTATGTTTCTTTACAAGATGTATTTCCTTTGATGCAAACTATCTATCTATGCATGTCCATTGTGGATGGAGTCTTGCTGTTTTTCTCATTTTGTCTGAACACTTTTCGTGCTTACTATAACTATTTTATTTCTTTCTTTGGGGATTCGTTTAAGGATACTCAGAATTTTATGCAGTTAGTCTCAATATTTTCTATTAAGGTTCAAAACATAAAATTTTCTTATCATATGGAAAATGCACTATCATTCAAAATAATGTCTATGATTCCTGGCTCTAAAATGGCACAGGTTGAACTGTTTCCCTCCCAAAAGACATACTGAAGTCCTAACACCTGGGTACCTGTGATTGTGACCTTATTTGGCATATGGTCTTTGCAGATGTAATCAAGCTAGGATGAAGTCATTAAAGTGGGCCATAATCCAATATGACATGACTAGTGTCTCTTCTTTTAAGAAGAGAAAGAGACACACAGGGAGAAGATAGCCATGCGACAAGGCAGGCAGAGACTGAAGTAATGCATCTACAAATCAACGGATACCAAGGATTGCCAGCAAACAACAGAAGCTGTTAATAGAAGAGGCAAGGAAGGATTCTCACCTCCAAGTTTCAGAGTGAGCATGGCCCTACCAACACCTCAACTTTGGATTCCTAACCTCCAGAACTGTGAGACAAAGTTTTTGCTCTTTTAAGCTACTCAGTTTGTGTTGCTCTGTTAAAGCAATACTAAGAAACTAACACACGTATTAAAAATATTGCCACCACAGAACAATAATAAAAAACATACACAAACTCAATAAAACCAGGAAATATCTGAAGCTTTAATTCATGAAGGTGGACTATAATGCACGTGAAGGAAACAAATGGAGGAAGATGAAACCCAAATGTCTGTAGACAGTGATACTGACAAGCAGCAGATAACTGGCCCCATAGAACCAAAGGAAGGTTCAGGAATTAAAGGCACTTGGTATAGTGGAAGACATGGGCATGTAAACAGAAGACCTGGGTAAGTCTGGATAAGTCTGGACTAGAACCCCAATCTCCTCTCCCCCACTTAGTGAGGCCAGGCAACTACATCATTCCCACCTCTGTAGGAGACTATGGGTTTTATTTCTGGAGAATCTAAACCCCAGACTTAGGACACTAGTCGATGTTGAAAACACAGATATTCATACTACATGTTGAGACTCTCCCAGGCAGAAGATTCAAAGATCCTTCTTTAGAGAAACTAAATATGCCTAGGAAAAAAGGCTTACAGATTCTGACACTTAGGGATTTCCTAACTAAAAACATTCCCACCACTCCACAGTGAAATCCACAAGTCAACAAACTTGGTCCATGGACATAGCACTTCCCTTCAGTTTTCCTCTCACTCTAAAATATGAACAGAAAGGATATCAGACAAGAAATGAAAGCCTCCAATACGAAAGATAAGAGACTACAACTAATAGAATAGAGGAGGTTAGAAAAGAGTCAACACCCTAGCACTCTGGGAGGCCGAGGTGGCTGGATCGTTTGAGCTCAGGAATTTGAGACCAGGCTGAGCAAGAGCGAGACCCCGTCTCTACTAAAAATAGAAAGAAATTAGCTGGACAACTAAAAATATATATATAGAAAAAATTAGCCGGGCATGGTGGCGCGTGCCTGTAGTCACAGCTACTCGGGAGGCTGAGGCAGTAGGATTGCTTGAGCCCAGTAGTTTGAGGTTGCTGCGAGCTAGGCTGACGCCATGGTACTAGCCCGGGCAACAGAGCCAGACTCTGTCTCAAAAAAAAAAAAAAAAAAAAAAAAAATTATGCACTGAATAAATAAATCCATGGTATTAGACTTCTCAACAGTAATTAGAAAAGCTAAAAGACAATGGAAAAATGACTTCAAGATGCTGAGTCAAAATGATTTTAAATTCTATACCCAGCCAAACTATTAACAATTAAATGTCTAATAGGTTTTCAGAAATGCAAGAACTTAAAAACTTTATATCCTATGTATTATCCTTTCTCAGGTAGCTACTGAAGAATCTGCTTCTATCAAAACGATGGAATATATCAAGAAAGAAGACAAGGAATCAAAAAACAAGGATCAAACACAGGAGGGAAGTAAAGGAAATTTCTAGGATGACAATGAAAGAAAGTTCTAGAATGACAGCTGAGTCAGAGGCTGAGACAGCAACCAGTCCAAACTGGAGCAAGGAAGACAAAAGGGCACCAGGAAGTTTCCAGGTTACAAAGAAAAAAAAAATCCTGATAGGTTTCCCGATTGGTCTGAAACTGGAAACTGCTGGAAAACTGCTATGAAAGGGAAGGGTATGAGAAGACTCAGCAATAAATGTTAAACAAACATGCAAATTATTATTAACTCTAGCAAACAGAGCTGTACAAGAACGGAAGCACAATCATAGTACACACTACTTGACTTAGCAGTGTATAATATTTGCTCCAAATGCGGTATGTATAGGCAGGGCAGAATGTGAAATGTTCATCCACCATAAAAGGAAATGAGTAAACACTGCCCAAAATTGATGATTCGGAAGAGAGAACAATATAAAAACATCATTTAGAAATGTGGAAGTGTCACTGGGAACAAGAAAAGGAGCAGGGAGACATGAGGTAGGAAACTGCTGTTCATTTCATTTTAAGTGTTTTAGCACTATTTGCCTTTTCTATTCATATATCACTTTGATAGAAATTTTTTTAATTAAAATTAAATATAAAATTAAACATTCAAAAGACTAAACTTACTTTTCTCACAAGATAGGGAATCTTGTTACTATTTAAAGTATATACATTTTACTATGCTAAAAGCAGAAGTCCTCCACTTTGGGAGAATTATGCCCAAAGCTGCTGTGTTCATTTTTGGGTTATTTTGTTTTAAATAAATTACCACAGAGAGAAAGTTGACAGAATTTATGTTATAAATTATGAAATAATAAAGAATAATAGACAGTGGTTTACTTAAAATATCACTTTAATTAAATAAAATAATGTGAAGAAATAAGTGATTGAGGGCTAGCCCAGGAACCTGATAAGCATTGAGTATATTATTCCTATGGGAAAATAGATTAGAAGGGAGGCAACTGACATGAAATTACTATTCATTCTGTGCCAAGAAATGTGCTAGGTGTTGTTCTACATAATTATTTCATTTGATCTTAACAAGTTTGGGATGGTTAGTAATTTGTTCAAGGTCATATAGCCCCTAGCATATAGACCATAAAATGATGAAATAAACTAAAGTTTAAATAGTACACAGTTGTAAGCAAATAATTCAATTTATTTATAACTTTCCTTATTCTTTAAATGTTGCTAAAACCCAAAATACTCAAATATAATCAACCAGATTATTATCTTTACAGTCATTTCATTAGAATCTGCTTATAGTCTTACTTACTTGAATGTGGCAAGAGCACTGGAGCAAAGATGCTATTGCTGCCTATTGGAGTAAGAAAAATTAATTTAAAAGGCTGGTAACATGTATGATTTTATTCTTTAAATGTCTGCATAAAGCAACATGTAATACACACACAGCACAGAATTTTATCACCATCTTTTGCCATGTTAGTTTTTAAAAAAATGAACTCACTATTCTTTGCACCTGGAATGTTTTTCCTTCTTAGCATAAGTGGTTCCCTATCACAGTCCCTTTTTAAACTTCCCTTAGAGAACTTACCTACTTGTTTTCTTACTCACTGTCTATTGCTCCCTTTAAGTGGTAGTGGAGCCCAAAAGGCACTAAATAAATCTTTGTCGAAGGAATAAAATGGAAGATAATATGTATAAAAAATGCACAAATGATGCTTTATTCCCTTGTATTAATCCCTGTTTTCACATTTACATGTCACTTTTCACACTAGCATGTTCTGCAAAGGATTCTATAGTTCTCTAATTAAAAAGATGAGAAGAATTATCTTGAAACACAAGATTCCTTTTTTGCTAAATGGTAAAATCAACACTTACCACAGGAACTGTTGAGATCCACATCTAAAAACACACTAAGGTCTGAAGAAGCAGATACCGGTGGAGTAGATGGTGTATTTGGGGAGGTTGGTGCTGACACTGTTGATTCCAGCTCAGTTTCAGCAATCCGACTAAAGCTTATTTTACATGGTTCTCTTTCTAATGGCGTTGGATGACCTCGTAAAGTGCCTGAGGTAGAACCATGTCGGCCTGTGTTGGGCCTTATTCCAGGAGATTTTAGGGAGAAAGTTGACTTCCTAGGCTAGGAAAAGCAAACACATCAACATCACTAGTTTGCATGTATAGCACTTTGTTTTTATGGCTAAGAGCTACTTTAGTAATTCTTAAGCATACAGTTAAGAGTGCAGTAAAACCCCTATCTGCAAGGTCAGCCTATAGCATTCTAGCAGAAACTTCTGGATTTGATTGGCTTAATTTTAAGGTGGACTTGAATATAAGTAAATTTCTTTTCAAAACTGCAGAAATAAAATTCTTAAAAATTTGTGTAAAAACCCACTTTTTGCTCCTAAAACATTTGACTTCTCTTTCAAATCATTTATATCAATTTTATAAACATTTGCTGGAAACATAATTTATGCAACATATTATGCTGCTACATGCTTCAGAAATTTTTAAAAAATCCCTTTTTCCCCTTTCCTTATACTAAATGATCAACCTCTACAACAAGACTTTAAAAGTCTTTGGAGAAAATTGCTATCCTAGTCTCCCACCCTCACCTCTGGCCCATTTTTAAAATTCTGGCAGCAATAACCTAATGAAAAAACACAGAACTCACATGCAGAAAACTTGAGTTAAAATCTCAACTGTGCCAATATTTAGCTATGTGGCCCTGAAAAAGTTAGTTAATCCCTTTGAACCTCTGTTTTTTCATTTGTAAAATGAGGATAAGATCTACGTATATCATACAATTGTTGTGAAAATGAGATAACATAAAACCACCTAACTTACTGCTTTGTCCAAAGTTGGTATATTTGTTTTGCTTAACTTTCAGCTACTTAGAATTAGTCTTCCATTCTACTACCTCTGTTGCCACTGAAAACCCCTGGAGTAATTAGGAAAAGTAGCATCAAATGACAGTGAGAGAGGCAGGTTCTAGTGGCAACCATGGATCTTGGGGCCCTAATGGCAGAAGTCATGGTCAACCCAGAAGAACCATAATACATTTGCTTACTCTTTCTTAGGTCTTTTCATTTCTTTTGTTATATCCAGCTACCTGTTAGGTTCTCACTTTCTCACACCTTTTTGTCTTATTCTAGCAGGGCCAAAGTAGATAAATAAGCGATATTAAGGTAAAGTTTAAACCAGATTTTATCAAAACGTTGACATTTTCTCCCACGATATATATAATTTTTGAAATAGTATCATACTATAAACAAAATACTTAGAAACAGCTAATTTTAAGAGAAGAGGCTGTTAAACATTGAAAATAATATTATTTTTAAAAACAGAACAATTTTTCCAAAATTGTAATGGACTTACGAATCGAGGTGGCTGTTTGCAGTTTCGGGGTTCAATTTCTAGTGATTTATTGAACAAATAATCTGTGAACTCTTTTTCAGATGCACTTCCCATAGGGTTAAGGTTTTCAAAGAATCTCTAGAATTAAATGAATACCATAAGTATACACTTTAGATCTCATTAAAATTTTTGATGAAATTATTTCATGATTTCACTACCAAAAATTAGCAACAAAGAGACCACAATGTCTGAAAAGTTCACAATGATTACTTATTCCAATCTCTCTACTTTTGAATAAGACTGTATAATTTCTGTAGAAGTTATACTCTAGTCTTAAAGTTCTATTAAGATGAAATTTTCATTTGTTAACCATTGTAATGGCTCAGTAGTTAGCATCACTTATCCCTTAGTAAACTTTATTCCTACTTACTGGCTGATGATCATTATAACAAATGAATTCATTATAACAAATGATCAACCAGTAAGCTACCAAAAGTGTTTAGAACAAAATTATAGTTATAATCCACAATGACAATTTGATAATTAAAAAAGAAAGTGGAGATAAATTGGATTAAGGTCTTTTTCTTAAATTTTTCTGTTTTCTTTCTTTTTTTTTTTTTTTTGAGACAGAGTCTGACTCTGTTGCCTGGGCTAGAGTGCCGTGGCGTCAGCTTAGTTCACAGCAACCTCAAACTCCCGGGCTCAAGCAATTCTCTTGCCTCAGCCTCCCGAGTAGCTGCATGCTCGAGTACAGGCATGCACCACCATGCCTAGCTAAATTTTTCTATATATTTTTAGTTGTCTAGCTAATTTCTTTCTATTTTTAGTAGAGACAGGGGTCTTGCTCTCGCTCAGGCTGGTCTCGAACTCCTGAGCTCAAAGGATCCACCCACCTTGGCCTCCCAGAGTGCTAGGATTACAGGTGTGAGCTACCACGCCCCCGGCCTTTCTTTCTGGTATTTTTTTTAGAGATGGGTTCCGGTTATGTTGCCCAGGCTGCAGTGCAGTTGCCATTCAAAGGTGCAATCATAGCATACTGCAGCCTCTAAGTCCTGGCTCAAGCAATCCTCCTGCCTCAGCCACCACACCACCTTGGACTGGACTAAGGTCTATTTAAAAGTAATTTCTGGCTAGGAGCAGTGGCTCATGACCGTAATCCCAGTACTTTGGGAGGCTGAGGTGGAAGGATTGCTTGAAGCCTGGAGTTCGAGACCAGCCTGTGCAACACAGTCAGAGCTCACCTCTTAAAAAAAAAACAACATAAAAAGTAATTTCAGGCCGGGCGCGGTGGCTCACGCCTGTAATCCTAGCACTCTGGGAGGCCGAGGCAGGCGGATTGTTTAAGCTCAGGAGTTCGAGATCAGCCTGAGCAAGAACGAGACCCAGTCTCTACTAAAAATAGAAAGAAATTAATCAGACAACTAAAACTATATAGAAAAAATTAGCCGGGCATGGTGGCGCGTGCCTGTAGTCCTAGCTACCTGGGAGGCTGAGGCAAGAGGATCCCTTGAGCCCAGGAGTCTGAGGTTGCTGTGAGCGAGGCTGATGCCACAGCACTCACTCTAGCCAGGGCAACAAAAGCGAGACTCTGTCTCAAAAAAAAAAAAAACAACAGTAATTTCAATAACAATTATAAACTTAAACTTATCTGTGCTGACCTCTAGTATAAAAAATACTTTTATAAAAAAAATTTCATCTTTCTAAGCTTAAATTTAAGTTTTCAAGTAAAAATTTTAGATGATTTAGTAGCACCAAAAAAAAAAGAAAAAAGAAACAGTAATCTCACTAGCCAGAGATCTCACTGTTTACATTTAATTACTAGAATATCTTTCAATGATTTTACAGTGTGTAAATATATGCAGGTATATACATATTGAAATTTTTTCTGCAAAATTAGGATAACACCAGTTATTTTTAATTTTTTTAAAGTTTATATTCAATTAATTTTTTTCCATGTGGTTTACTTATTTTATAAAATACAAATTTTAACTTATAGTATTTCATCAGATGGATGTTCCAGAATTTATTCCACTAACCTCCATACAGTTAGTTTATCCATATTGGTACTTTCTAATTCTTTGCTTTTTTAATAATAATAATTGCTATTATTAGCTCCTTGTACATAAATTTTTCTGTACATTTCTTACGAATTCCTTAAGAAAAAGCCTTAGAAGCAAATTACTGAATTTAGATTTAATTTTGAAGTAGTTTAAAAGTATATATAAAAATAAGTACTGGGTTTTAGCTCTAGCAGTAGGCAGAATGAGCTTTAAAATTTCTAATATAAAAATCTTCCTGCTTTTCAGGTATTCTGCCAATTTCAAGAAAATTATTAATATATTACTCCTTTAACAATATTGAAACACTGTGTTCTTATATTCAGGTTAGCTAAATTAAATTATATGAACCAACAGTAATGAAAGGATTTTAGAAAGCTATAATAACAGTATTCTTGATCTTCTCATCCTTTGCTCTATTTTTAAATACTATTTAGCTTGGTTGACTATGGTTTGAAAGGTGAATAGCTACTTTGTCTACATTTTAAAGCTATTTTGATTCAATCGAAAGGAAGGCATTTCCCTCCCAAAATGCTTTAAATGATGATAGGAAGCCTAGACTAGACTACAAAAACCTGTTAGCAGATATGTTTCTGAGATACGAACTATTTCAAGTATACCCAATGACAATGTAACATTATTTCTGTGGAAAAATATATTGTGAACTCTAATCTGGGCTTCAAGAACATATTTCTTTAGGTATGTGAAGCTCCACATCATAGAGGATGGGCCCATGGTGAGGAGATGGGATGAAATAGGTGACCACTGGTAGCTTACCAGCATTTTTTTAAAAGCAGGTATCTGCCTACATTTTAATAAATGATGTGGTTTAAATCATCCTTTCTTAGGACTTTAGGGTACTGTTTTGAACTGGGAACAAAGAACAGTTACTACCTCATAATTTAGGAGGGTGGGAGTACTTTTCATTCAATATGCCCAACCTATAGATTATGTCTAAAAGTTAAGCACGATTTTTAATGTGACAGGTGAACTTACCTTGGTAGACAGTTACAATGTGTTCTCAATTTCATATAATACAATAAGACCCATTTAACATAAAAGTAATATCATAATTTACTCTAATTCAGAAGGTATCCCACATTTTATGGTAGCACAGAATCTATACACCTACTGCTCAAAATTGAACATCAGTTGATAGAATATTAGAAAAATCTTCTGCTATGCATACATATACTACTTTCCCAACCCGTCCTTTATTTAAACAGTTTTCCTATGAAGAGATGAATTATTCAATGTTATATTGGCACATGTAAAATATCTAAAATTGCTATCAATCAAATCTAGTAGTGGATTTTCTTTTTACTGCATGGACATCGGAAAGCCTCTTCCATTATACTTTTTCAATTCTCTTTTTGGAAGTGTTGCTGGAACCAGCTACACAAAGAAGCAATACTTTCAAGAAAAAGTACTTAATATTTAATGACTACAGGCAGAGTAGAATATCTAATATTTAGCACTGCTATCTACTGATATTAACTCATTGCATTATTTTCATAGCAAAATAAATAGCATGATGTGTGATGATATTTCTTAGAGATCACATAGAATTTAACATGCTCTTTTTAAAAGATAAGCAAAGAAAATATTTACCCTTATTTCTGGTTCTATCCGTAAACAGTAAGGCTGATTCTGATACTGCTGAATTTCTCCAGTAATTTCAGCTACTTTCCTCCTCTTACTGAAATTGATTAAATCTTTCCCTTTCTTTTTTAAAAAATCATTATTCCCTTCTTCAGTCTTCAGAATATTTGTTAAATATATTCCTAGTTAAAAAAAAAGTATATAAAGTTATCTTTAAATTGGTTATTTAATCAATTATTTGGAAAAACAACTAATTTAGTAAAGTTGCAAACTATCCTCCTACATTACTCAGCAGTTGTACTTCTAAAATGTTCATAAGTCTCTGATAGACAATCATTAATTCTCCGTTAAGAATTTTTTATAAAGGAAAGAATTTTAAAAGAAAAAAATGGCAAATTAAGCTCTTCTAAACACAATTTCTTCACAAAGTCTAAATTGTATTAAATGTATTCCAATGAAATGTTTTAAATTTGATCATAAATATTTAATGCCAATGATCTGACATGATTTTTGATCAATAAATTAATTTTTAAGCCAATTTTGGTTAATAAGACTACAGATATAAACTAATTCTCTGTTTTCTCAGAGCCCGTAATTTAGATAGAAGAATAATTATTTCTCACTCTTAGACAATAAAAAAGTTTTTAGTCCCTTTTTTATGCATAATCACTGATTCATTTCAATTGGTGGTTCTCAACTGAGGTCAGTTTTGTCCCCCAGGGGATATTTGGGAGTGTCCAGAGACATTTTTGGTTATCACAATTTAGGGGGTACTACTGGCATGTAGTGAACAGAGGCCACAATGCTGCTAAACATCCTACAATGCACGACAGACCCTCAAAATAAAGAATTATTTGACCGAAAATATCAATAACATTGAGGTTGAGAAACCTTGATTTAAGGCATTCAATTTCAATAGTATTTAAGAAAAGTTCTCTTTATAAAACTCTGCTTAATACATAAAAATGTTTTAATTCTAAATTTAAAAATCACTTAAAAGTCTTTAATAAAGAGAAAACAAACACTGTAGATGTGACATATATATAACAGATGTGACATGTATGTAACAGTTACCATTTATTTCACGAGTACCTACTATACGCTAGACTTTGTATTAGGTAGTATAGACAAAATATTTTTAATCCTTAATTACAACAACTCTATGAGGTATTATATCATAATCTTCATTTTATAGATAAGGAAATAATGAGTTTAAGTTTTATTTATCCATACAGACAGCTACTAAAAGTAGATGAGCTCAGATACAAAATAAAGACAACCTGCCTCTAGAAAACGGCCCCTCTTGGCTATAACACACTTGCCATCAAAAGATATCCATATTTAGTAACTCACCAAAAAAAGGCACACAAGGTGGATTAATTGACTTCAGTTTTAGTAAGTATTTTTTAAAGTGATCTTGACTCAGTTCCACAGCTTCATCCAAAATTCTCCGTTTTCTTTCCTGCAATGCCTTTAAAATATATAAATTGAGTATAATTTTTTATAATTCAATATTTTATGAATGCAGAGCTTTAAATTTTATAAAATTTTACAAATTATTTGGAAAATAATTTTTTGAGATGAGTGGTATTCCTTTGTGCACTTGCCTGAAATGATCTCTCCTCTCTTTGTCTATAAAAATAAAACCTGTTTTAGGTATACTATGTTCGTGGCTGAAAAGATTTATTACTGTAAAAATGTCAGTTTTTTTCTAATAAAGGATTAAGCAATAAAAAAATTCTTCTTCAGAATCTTGTTAGTTATAACTTTGATTAACCAGGGCTTCAAGTTACAGCCATAGGAGAGAAAAATTATAATCCCTCAGCATTCAAATATTTTCCACTCAAAGGTCTTTTGGGGCTAAGGGTAGGGTTTTGGTAAGGAGAAGTAAACTGTGGGAGGGCAAAAAGACAAACAAAAATTGAGTAAATGAAATAAACACAAGCATTTCTTTTATATTTCATTATTAGATTTTCTTACTGAAAATTAATTATCTTAATTTTAACCTCAAAAAGCGCTCTTGCGCGCGCGCGCACACACACACACACACACACACACACACACACAAACTCCACAGCAAACATATTTGATGGAAACCACTCAATGCATTTCCTTTAAGTTAAGGAAAAAGCAAAGGTGACAGCACCTTAGCTTTTATTCAATACTACACAGAAGCTAGCATAGACAAGAAAAAGAAAAAGAAATAAAGGACTAGAAATTGAAAAGAAAAAATCTGTCACTATTCACAGAGAATATGATTGTCCATGAATATAGAATGTTAATGAGAGAATTTAGCAGTGTTGCTCTATTTATAAAATCAATAGACAAAATCAATTGTACTTTTAGATATCAATAAAGAAAACATGATTTTTAAAAATATTCCAGTATAAATTTAACAGAAGACATGTAAGATCACTGTCAAAAAAAATCATAAAACTTTTTAAATGGAGAGATTTATTGTTCTTGGCTGAAAAGACTTATTATTGTAAAAATGTCAGTTCTTCAATTGGTTTACAGATCAAATGTAACTCCTATCAAAATCACATTTTTTTAAAAAATGAAGCTTAAATTGATGCTAGAATTTATATAGGAGAACAAAGGGCCACAAACATCACTCATGAAAAAGAATAAGTTTGGTAAGGACATGCCCTACTCTTCTTTATCAAGGACTATTATAAAGTTATGGTAATTTAGGCATGTGGCACTGGCACAGGAATAATCAAATAGATCCAAGAAATGGAATAGAAAACCAGAAACAGGACCCTTTAATTTATGACAAATTTTATTTATTAAATAGATTAATTATTTGGTAATATTTGAGTGTTGACATCTTTAATACATAAAAAGTTTGTACAAATCAGTAACATGTGAACACCCAAATAGAAAATTACATAATACATACATTAAAGCAGTTTATCCTCCATTCCCCTCTAATCATAACCCACTGGGAAAAAAACCAATGTTAAGAGAGGAGTATGTACCCTCCCACACTATTCTCAATACTTATACAATTACACTTAGAGGTTTAAAGTTTGTTCTGTTTGTTACACTAAAATGGAATATTATAACTGTTCTGAGCTATCTTTTTGTTTTTCCCCTAAAATATCACAAATATTCTTCCAAGACAATACACATAGCTCCCATTTACTTTTTTTTCTGTAGCTGAACAAGACTCCACACTATAGGTGTAAGATAATGTATACAATCATTCTCCTCTTGATGAACATTAAGGTTGTTTCTAGTTTTCTGCTACTACAATTTTTTTTTCTTTCCTTTTTTTTGAGACAGGGTCTTGCTCTGTCACCCAGGCTGGAGTACAGTGGTGCCATTACAGCTCACTGAAGCCTCAAACTCCTGGCTCAAGGGATCCTCCTGTCTCAGCCTCCCAAGTAGTTGGGACTACAGGCATGTGCCACCCGTCCAGCTACTTTTTATTTATTTTTTGTAGAGACAGGGTCTCCCTATGTTACCCAGGCTGGTCTTAAACTCCTGGCCTTAAGTGATCCTCCCACCTTGGTCTCCTAAAGTGCTAGAGACACTGCATCTGGCCTTCTGCTACTACAATTAATGCTGTAATGACTCTATCTTTGTACAGAGAACATTAGAGTTTGGTGCGTTTACTTCTTTAGGATTTTATTTCTTTAGGATTCTGGGTCAAAGAATATGTGTATTTTTAATTTTAACATATATTGCTAGATTACTTTACAGAAAGATTGCAAAACTTCACATTCTCAAAGGCAATATTTGTATGGCTGAGTTTCTAACTTGTTATACTGTACTTTGAAAAAGCCTTTCCAGGTGCAAAAGCAAAGGAAGAACCCATAAATGAAGAGACTGATATATTTAACTAAATAAAAATAAAACTTCCATATGTCAAAATATCATAAGTTTTTTAAACTAAAAAGCAGGTAAAATAAAGGCAAATAGAAACTAGAGAAAATATGAATGGTTTGACTAATTTTTAATATCTTTAATATATAACAAACAGTCTCTATAAATCTATAAAACACACTCAAAAAGATAAGTAAGGCCGGGCGCGGTGGCTCACGCCTGTAATCCTAGCACTCTGGGAGGCCGAGGCGGGCAGATTGTTTGAGCTCAGGAGTTCGAGACCAGCCTGAGCAAGAGCGAGACCCCGTCTCTACTAAAAATAGAAAGAAATTAGCTGAACAACTAAAAAAAAAAAAATATATATATATATATAAAAAAAATTGGCTGGTCATGGCGGCACATGCCTGTAGTCCCAGCTACTCGGGAGGCTGAGGCAGGTGGATTGCTTGAGCCCAAGAGTTTGAGGTTGCTGTGAGCTAGGCTGATGCCACGGCACTCACTCTAGCCAGGGCAACAGAGTGAGACTGTCTCAAAAAAAAAAAAAAAAAGATGAGAGAAGACATGAACAAGATAAATTGTAAAAAAGAAATAAAAGTGGCCAATAAATATGCTTTAAAATATTCAACTTCACTAGCTATTTTTAAAAATACAATTAAAAAAGAACTTTTTTTGGCACATGAAATCTGTAAAGAAGTTTTTAATATAGTACATAATGCTCAAGGGCATTTGTCATATCTTGCTAGAAAACACCTTTGCAAAAGTATCAAAAGTCTTTTGTAATTAATTACTCTGACCCAGGATTTCTACCTCTAGAAATTTATTCTAGGAAAATAATCAAATTCTTATAAAAATTTCTATATATAAATGTTCCAAGGTAAATTATTTATTACAGCAAAAAATCAGAAATAATTTAATTGTTCCACAACTGAGTGATGGAATAAATTACGATTTATCTGTGAAAAAACAATATAGCTGTTAAAAATTTTATTTTTGAAGATAAGCTAATAATAGGAAAATGTTTATGAGAAAAAGATGCACGCCATAAAAATCTATGCATAATATAATCTCAATTTTGTTATTAAAAATATATACGAGTGAGGTGTAGTGGCTCACACCTGTAATCCCAGCATTTTGGGAGGTCAAATCGGGAGGACAGCTTGAGGACAGGAGTTCGAGACTAGCCTGGGCAACATAGCAAGAACCCATCTCCACAGAAACTAAGAAAAATTAGCTGGGCATGGTGGCACACGCCTGTAGTCCCAGCTACTCAGGAAACTGAAGTGGGAGGATTGCCTGAGCCCAGAAGTTCGAGGTTACAGTAAGCTAGGATTGCACCACTGCACTCCAGCCTGGGCAACAGAGCAAGACCCTGTTTCTAAAAAATAAAAATATAAAAATACATATGTATAAAATATGTATATACATATCTATATACACGCACATAAAATTTTTCTATACTTTCTGTACCTCCTGAATTTCTGCATTAAACACATATTATAATCTAAAAAATAAAATAAATTTCAGTTTTAGAAAGAGTTCTTTTCCGTGTTATTCTTTTGTTGAATATACTAAAGTGATTAAGAGGTTATTTTTATATTTATATTTAAAATCCTTTGTCATTTACTTGAGACTATCAATCAATGTGTCACTGAAAAAATCCACTTGGAACTTCATTACATTTAGGTAAGTAGATTCATGTATCAATATATTTTCTCATATTTTTATATTACTGCATTTAAGAGAAAAGATGAGTTTGCAAAGAATTTATTCAAAAAGACAGGTGGTAGAAGCAACCTTTTTTACATTAATTTTGTCTTCTCCCAAAAGGATGAAATATTTAAGCCTAAAACTTACCTCAAAGGTATGGTCTAGTCTGTATACTGACACTGAATTTACTGCACTGACTATCTCCAATACACCATTGAAATTATTCAAATCTTGAAAAACTTGCAGAATTTCTATAATTCTACTCAGTATTGCCACCCGTTCTTCAAAATTTTCTGCTTCCACAATGCATCTAACAACAAAAAAATTTAATGGTTTAGAAAAGTTTCTTCACTTCACTTAGAAAACAACAACAAAAAAATCTACTTATAGCCAGAATTTTAGCTAAATATGACTTAATATTGTGACTATTAAGAATTAAGATAAATAAAAACTTACTTTTCGAACCAGAGCGTGAGATTTGTGGTATGGCGAATCATTTTTAATAAATTTGGAGAATTTATTTCTTTATCTTCTTTGGTCCACACACTCCCTACAAGTTCAGATGGTTGAACTTTCCTGTGGAATCAGAAATCAGTGCAACTTAACCTACAAAGCATTAGTATCAAAATTATTTAAAGATCTCCTAAAACTTAGTAAGAAAAAGACAATTAACCCCAAAGATAAGTGAACAAACATACAAACAAGTAATTCACAGAGAAATAGAAACGAACAACCACAAACATGAAAAATAATTCATCTCTTACTCGGGGAAAAGAGCATAAAACCTCAGTGTAATCCTATTTTACTCCTATCAGACTAACAAAAGTCTGATAATACCAAATGGGTAAAAATACGACAAAAGAGGAACTCTCCAACACTGATATGGAAGTAAAAATTGAAATACCCACTTTGTAAAAAATTTGACAATATCTCATAGTACTAAAGATATATACACCAGATGACTCAGTCATTCTACTCCTAGGTATATACTCTATATACCCTATATAAACTCTTAACACAAAGTTATACAAACAAACTTACAAGAATGTTCAGTGAAGCCCATTATTTGCAAGAGTAAAAATTCCCAAACATCTAGAGGCTTATCATCAAGAGATTGGATATATTGTGGAACATTCACATAATGGAATACTAAACACAGCAGCTAAAATAAGCTAACTACAACTATATTTAACAACTTGAAGAAATATTGAAAACAATTTAAATAAAAACGTTACAGAACAATATACACATATATGCAGTTTTAAAATGTACAAAACAATGCTATTACTGTCTGTGAATACATGTGTATGTATATAAATTATAAAGATATACAGAGGAACAGTAAACACCAAATTCAGGATAGTGGTTATTTCTTGGGAGAGAGAAGGGTAATGAAATTGGGGAATTACATGAAGGATTTCAATTTTATCTGTAACATTTTTGTTGTTCATGAGCACTCATTGTTAGTGTCTATATTTTTGAATACCTAAAATATTTAATAAAAATCAAAGAGAAGAGCAGATTAAATCATTCTATATGGTAACTCATGATTACATAATTTAAAAAACTGATCAGTGGCACTGCCATCAGTGTCTTACAGACTTGGTTATTCACTTAAAAAAAAAAAAATAGGCCTGACAAGGTGGCTCACACCTATAATCTTAGAACTTTGGGAGGCCTAGGTGGGAGGATTGCTTGAGGCCAGGAGTTCAAGACCAGCCTGAGCAAGAGCGAGACCACATCTCTACAAAACATAGAAAAATTATCTGGGCATGGTGGTTCACGCCTGTTGTCCCAGATACTCGGGAGGCTGAGGTGGGAGGATTGCTTGAGCCCAGGAGCTTGAAGTTGCAGTGAGCTATGATGACACCACTGCACTCTAGCCTGGGCAACAGAGCAAGACTCTGTCTCAAAAAAAAAAAAAAAGTTTTAATCAGTAGATTTGAGGACAAATGGGTACTCACTAACAGTTTTTGAAATAAGTTTTCTTAACTGGCTCTATTATTTCACCAGAAATTTAGTTTACAAATGGTGTGTCAATGTTTTAAGTATGTTACCCTTCTTCCTTAATGCACATCACTTAACCAAGGTATTTTTCTATGTCATAAAAGTAAGTCCACATAAAGCTAAGTCCTTTGCTTTTTCTGTTCATTTGTGTAACAGTCACACACTGTGAGGAAAAACTTGAGTCTGTACTATTTGTTTTGTTACCTCAAGTAACAAGTCCCTTCATTTCTACTACCACAAATCCCACAACAGAAACAAAACTATATATATTCTTGCTTTTCCCTGTGTAATCTTTGTAAAAAATAAATTGGCTGCTAATCAGGATAACTTCTCAAGGGTATTTGCACTTTAAAGGGGGGCTCCTACACTATTCACCATAACTAAGATAAGGAATCTAAATGTCCATCAACAGATAAATGGATAATGCAGTATACATACACAGTGGAATACTATTCGGCCATAAAAAAGAATGAAATTCTATCATTCACAGCAACATGAATGAGCTTAGAGGACATTATGTCAAGCGAAGTAAGTCAGACACACAACAAAAATATTGCAGTTCTTCCTCATATGTGGGAACTGAAAAAAATTTTGAGCTCATGGAAGTAGAGAGTAGAATTGTGGGTATTAGAGGCTGGAAAGGGTAGCAGGGAGGGGAAGACAAGGAGAGGTTGTTTAATAGGTACAAAACTACAGCTAGATAGCAGGAATGAGTTCTGATGTTCTGCAGCATTGCAGGGTAAATATGGTTAACTATAATTTATTACATATTTTCAAAAAGCTAAGAGAGACGATTTTGAATGTTCGAGGTGATGGATATGCTAACTACCCTGATTATCATTATACATTGTATACACATCAAAATATCACCCTGTATTCCATAAATAAGTACAATTATTATGTGTCAACTAAAAATAAAAGGGGGGAAAAAGAAAGAAATAGCAGACACATCAAAAAATAAAAATAATAAAAATAAAAGGGGCTCCTAAATGCGGAAAAGTTTTTGATGGAATGATAGTGGTGGGGACATATTTTACGACAGAGAGCTGTTACCTGCAAGGTCTATACTCTTCACAGGAACCCGGGTTGTAAATGAAAGAAGAAAGCCTGTCTTACTCAATATTCTATTTATTTAGTGGCCAAGAGCCTAGCATCCATACTGACTGACTTGGCTGAATGACCTTAGACTAAAGCAATCTGAGAAAGTATTAGTAGTAGGAGAGGGGTGATTGACTTGAAAGTAGTTGCTATTCTACTGCATTAGTCTTCTCTCTGCCATTTCTCTTGTGAAGGACTGCTAGTCCCTAATCTGGGCCTAAATAGCGATATAAGACTTTTACCTATAGGACAAACTGTAGTCAAAAACTATGCTAGGACTGTTCCTCCAAACCCCTGAATATAGATGAAGTATTTTTAAGTACTCATGAATAATCTCCAAAATGTTTTGAAAATAGGTAGAGGTATGTTCAAGTTTCTTGCAAATAGAGCAGGAAATTAACATTATTCGTCTACCTGTAGAGATCAGATTCCAAAAGTGTTAGCTGACGTGCAATTTCTATTGGATGCAGTGTCATGAGATCGAATGTTTCAAACTGTCCTGGTCTGCTGATGTGCCATTCAATTGGTGGAGGGGGACTTTCAAAGGTAATATTATGGCTTATTCCATTTGCCTGAGCTTGCTTCTTCCTCTTGATGATCTTAGCAATTGATTCTACCCATTTCTTCATAGCTTTCCCTGGAAAAATAACACATAAACAAAAATGCCTTTTACCTGACAGAGATAACTGCAAATCTTCATATAATCTTTAACCTTCACCTAGCTTCAACGATTACCAACTCGTGGCCAATTTCTGTTTCATCTAATCCCACTCATGCCCTCCCTTCACTTGCTAGATTATTCTGAAACAAATTTAAGACACCATGTCATTTCATTGATAATTTAAGTATGTGTCTCTAAAAGATTCTTTAAAATAGTAACCACAATACAATTATCACACACAAAAACTGATAACTTCTTAATACACTGTATCTTCAAACATTTTGTTAGTGTTCAAATTTCTCTATCTCATAAATGTTTTCTTATAGTTGGTTTGAAAGGAATCTGAACAAGATCCACATACTGCATTTAGTCAGTATGTCTCAAGTCTTCTTTAATCTACAGGTTACCTCTTTATGGTTCATTTTTTATTGCAATTTGTTCAAGAAACTCAATCATCTGCCCTGTAGTGTTTTCCAAGTCTGTATGTTGCCAATTCCAACTCTGTGGTATCATTAGTCATGTTTCTCTTTCTCCCCTATATTTTCTGTAAATCAGAGACATAAAGATTTGGTCTAATTCAGGATCAATTTTTTGACATGAATACTTGCCAAGAATACTTCTAACAGGAGGCATATACTGTCCTGTTATCTCTCTTTTTGTGATGTTACACATCCACTTATGATAATTTCCTAGATTTATTATTTTACTAGTAATTCAGAAATGGTGAAATTCTACCAATCCCCTTCACTATAGTATTAGTTGAAATACTTCAATAAAGATAAACTTTATCTCACGAACTATCTGGTTTTCCTGAGGTGTAACTTGTATAGAAAAGGACTTTAGACATTAACATAACCATTTACTCAATTTATTAATATTTTAATATGTGTGTGCATTTTAGAAGCTTCTTAGATTACCCATACAATCTAGTGTCCTCATTAAGAATATAATTTAAAATTAACTTGGCATTATGAACAATTCTAAGCACACATCATAAAAATTATCTCAAACATCTCAAAGGAGAAACAAAGGAAGGCCAGGCCCAGTGGTTGATGCCTGTAATCTCAACACTTTGGGAGGATACGGCAGGAGGGAGGCTGCAGCAAGAGGATCACTCGAGGCCAGGGGATCAAGAACAGCCTGGGCAACGTAGCGAAACCTCATCTTTGCAAAAAATAAGAAAAATTAGCCACCAGGCATGGTGGCACTCGCCTGTAGTCCCAGCTCCTCAGGAGGCTGAGGCATGAGGATCACTTGAGCCCAGGAGTTCCAAGCTACATTGAGCTGTGATTGCACTACTGCACCCTGGCCTGGGTGACAGAGCAAGACCCTGTCTCAAAAAAAAGTAGAAACAAAGGAATCATATTCTCTATCTTAAATAAAATTCCTCTTAAAGAACAAGTAGGACATAAAATAATCCAGGCTTGTTATTTTTTTTTTTCTTTTAGAGATAGGGTTCCAAGATGATTGTAAACATGTGAGCTCCTTCGAGTCTATAAAAACCATTCCGAATGTTATTTCAGCTTCTTAAAAATGAAAAATAGTTTGACTTCTTAATTAAAAGTCACACAAATTTGAAATAAACTCATATGCAACAAAGATTCAATCAAACCTTTAAATAATATACCTCTTACACTTGAAATGAAGGATTCTAGTCTTTCAAGTAATTCCAAATCTCTTTCAAAATCATAAAAATGGTGTTCAACCCAGTGCCGAAACACATTTAAGATCCTGATAAAATGGAAAGAAACACATTTTAGTGAAAACTAAGCATTCGATTACACTCCTTTCACTTCTCTAATTCCATGGTGATAGCTTGATATACAGGGCCTAATATAATACTCAATAACTCTCTAATCTATGCTTAATTAACACCTTAAGTACTTTAATAATATGAAGAGAATAGGTCTTCAGACTGTGAGTTATTTTAAAATTATACTTTAAAAATATTTATAAGCATAAAAATCATGGTTTCTGTGCTTATCCATTTATATTAAGGAAAAGTCCCTTTTCTTCGTTCATATGTAGAAAATTCATAATCTACAGCACAAAAGCTCTTTTTAAATTCTTAAATTAAAAAAACTATTTTTTAACCTAGGAATATATTTAACTAAGGAGGTGAAAGATCTCTACAAGGAAAACTACAGAATACTGATGAAAGAAAGCATAGATGACACACATGGAAAAACATCCCATGCTGATGGATCAGAAGAATTAATACCCTTAAAACGACCATACTTCCAAAAACAATTTACAGATTCAATGCAATCCCTATCAAAACACTAAGGTCATTTTTCACAGAATTAGACAAAAACAATCCTAAAATTCATATGGAACCAAAAAAGAGCCTGAATAGCCAAAGCAATCCTAAGCAAATAGAACAAAGCTGGAGGCATCTCATTGCCTGACTTTAAATTATACTGCAAGGATATAGTAACCAAAACAGCATGGTACTGGTATAAAAGTGACACACAGATCAATGGAACAGAACAGAGAACCCAGACATATAGCCACATACTTCCAGCCAACTGATCTCTGACAAAGTCATCAATAATATACACTGGGGAAAGGACACCCTTTTCAATAAATGGTGCCAAGAAAATGGGATTGCCATATGGGGAAAATGAAACTGGACCACTATCTCTCACCACATACAAAAAAAGACTTGAATGTAAGACCTAAAACTACAAAAATACTTAAAAAAAAAAAAAAAAAAACCACCTTGGGAAAATTATTCTGGACACTGGTCTAAGAAAAAGAAATCACGGCTAAAACCTCAAAGGCACAGGCAACAAAAATAAAAATAGACAAACAAGAGTTAATTAACACATTAACTGCCATGTGAGTTGTTTTTAACTCACAATGGTTTTGAGCTCGGGGCCTCATGAAGCATATGTAACTTATGTCTCTTCACCTTGGGAGCCAACAGAACTATTTTTAAAGTTGCATATAACTCATACACAAAAAACAATAAAAAATAAATTCTTCATTGAATTAGAAAGGACAGTTTTGTTTTCGAAGTTTTTATTCTATTTTCGTAATAAAACACTGTGGCCCCAATGAAAAAAGTTTTTTCTAGTGTGGCAGTCAATGTGTTAAACTAAAAAGTTTCTGCACACCAAAAGAAATAACCAACAGAGTGAACAGACAACCCACAGAATAAGATAAAATACTTGCAAACTATACATCCGACAGGAGACTGATGTCTAGATTTTACAAGGAACTCAGCTCAACCAAGAAATAAATCCCATTAAAAAGTAGGCTAAGGGCCAGGCATGGTGGCTCACATCTATAATCCTAGCACTTTAGGAGGCCAAGGTGGGAGGATCACTTGAACCCAGGAGTTTGAGGTTACAGTGAGCTATGACAACACCACTGCACTCTAGCTCAGGTGACAGAGCAAGACTCTGTCAAAAAAAAAAAAAAAAAAAAAGCGGGCTAAGGACATGAACATTTTTTCAAAAGAAGAAAAATGGCCAAAAGGCATATGAAAATATGTTCTATATCACTAATCATCAGGGAAATACAAATTAAAATCACAATAAGATATCATCTTACACCAATGAGGATGGCTATTATTTTTTTTTTTTTTATTTTTATTTTTTTTTGAGACAGAGTCTCACTCTCTTGCCTGGGGCGAGTGCCGTGGCATCAGCCTAGCTCACAGCAACCTCAAACTCCTGGGCTCCAGCAATCCTACTGTCTCAGCCTCCCGAGTAGCTGGGACTACAGGCATGCGCCACCATGCCCGGCTAATTTTTTTTCTATATATATATTTTTAGCTGTCCAGTTAATTTCTTTGTATTTTTGGTAGAGACGGGGTCTCGCTCTTGCTCAGGCTGGTCACGAACTCCTGAGCTCAGAACGATCCGCCCGCCTCGGCCTCCCAGAGTGCTAGGATTACAGGCGTGAGCCACCGCGCCCGGCCAAGGATGGCTATTATTAAAAAGACAAAAAATAACAGATGTTGGCGAGGATGCAGACTGTTGGTGGTAATGTAAATTAATACAACCTCTATGGAAAACAGTATGGAGATTTCTCAAAAAACTAAAAATATAACTACCATATGATGCAGCAATCCCACTACTGGGTATCTACCCAAAGGAAAAGAAATCATTATATCAAAAGGATATCTGCATTTGTATGTTTATCACAGCATTATTCACAGTAGCTAAGATATGGAATCAACCCAGTGTCTATCAATGGAGGATTGGATAAAGAAAATGCGGTATAAACACACAATGGAACACTATTCAGCCATAAAAAAGAATGAAATCATTCCTCATTAGTATAGTGATAAATCAATAAAAAAAGAAATAAACAAAAGAAAAAATAAATATAAAGAATGAAATCATGTTTTTTGCAGCAACATGGATGGAACTGGAGGCCAATTTTTCTTAAGTAAAACAATTCAGACACAGAAAGGCAAATACCACATGCTCTCACTTGTAAGTGGGAGCTAAATAATGTGTACACATGGAAGCAGAGTGTGAAATGGTAGGCAACAGAGACTCAGAAGGGTGTGGGGGTTAAGAGGGGAATGGATGATGATAAGAAATTACTTAATAGGTACAATGTATGTTACTCTAGTGATGGATAC
This sequence comes from Indri indri, assembly GCA_004363605.1. Lineage (NCBI taxonomy): Eukaryota > Metazoa > Chordata > Mammalia > Primates > Indriidae > Indri > Indri indri. The sequence goes on along the minus strand of RJWJ010000664.1, from coordinate 137,235 downwards.
ACTAAAGCCTTGACTTCACCACAATGCAAGATTATCAATGTAACAAAATTAAACTTGTATCCCATAAATTTATATATTGAAGTTATTTTTATGATCTAAGTTTTAATATATTTTTCAGGCAAAATGGGAAATCAACTAAGATTTAGGGTATCTGGTTCAAAATTCGAGTGCTATTATCATCAAATTTCTGTGTAATCTATAAACATGCCCACAGTCTTTTATTTCATTTCAAAAGACAAAAATAGAACTATTTTGTTTTGCAGTATTTTCACAAAAATGGTTACCTATAAACTTGCAAGAAGAGATTTAATCAACTATACAAATACCACATTCCACTCAGCACCACAGAGACATATAGATAGCATAAATTAGTTACATTAGCATTTTTTCTTCATTACTTCAACAAATGACTATTTCCAAGTTAGCTTCTATTCCATCCTGACAGACAACAGTCTTTCAGGCTAAGAAAATACATTTAATTCCCTGTCTCTGTTATACTATTTATAATAAAACAACTTTAAGTCATTGCGTGCCTAATTAGCTTAGTGGCTTAGATAATATTTCAAAGGTTCACAAAATTGTTAGCTTCTAGCTTCTAGATCCAAATAGTTCTGCTTCTATTTTCTTTCCTTTCTAGTTTCTATGGCATCAAAGTAATTTAAAAATTACTATCACGTAAAAGAAAAAAAATCTCATCATTGGACTTCATCAAAATTAAAAACTTCTCATCAAAAGAAATCATTAAGAAAACTAACAGGCCAGGCGTGGTGGCTCATGCCTGTAATTCCAACACTTCGGGAGCCCAAGGAGGGAAGATAGTTTAAGACCAGAACTTCAAGACTAGTCTGGGCAACACAGCAAGACCCCATTTCTAAAAAAAAAAAAAACAAAACTTAGCCAGGTGTGGTGGTGGCCTGTAGTCCCAGCTATTCAAGAGACCAAGGCAGGAGGACT
>RJWJ010000664.1:17861-136181 GCA_004363605.1 Indri indri | reverse complement strand
TTCCGTTAATACAACTCAGTAAAAAATAGAGACCTGAACAGATTGTTCAGAAAATAAGTATGAATGGCTAATACGAGATAATAAAAAAAAGTTCTCAACATCATTATTCATCAGGGAAATAAAAATTAAAATCACAATGAGACCGGGCGCAGTGGCTCATGTCTGTAATCCTAGCACTTTGGGAGGCTGAGGCAGGAGGATCACTTGAGGTCAGGAGTTTGAGAACCAGCCTGAGCAAGAGTGAGATCCCGTCTCTACTAAAAATAAAAAAATTAGCTGGGCTTGGTGGCCTGTACCTGTAATCCTAGCTACTCAGGAGGCTGAGGTAGGAGAATATTTTGAGTCCAGGAGTTTGAGGTTGCTGTGAGCTAGGCTGACAACATGGCACTCTAGCCCAAGTGACAGAGTGAGACTCCATCTCAAAAAAGAAAAAAAAAAAAACACACACACACACATAATGAAATGCCACTATATACCCAGCAGTATGGCTAAGGTATAAAGACTGACATCACTAAATGTTGGGGAGGATATGAAGCAACTGGAACTCTTACACATTGATGGTGAAAATGTCTTTGGAAAAAGTTTTGGAACTTTCTTTTAAAAGTAAACATGCACGTATCTGCCTTATGACCCAACCATTCTACTCTGAGCTATCTACCCAAGTAAAAAATATGTATTCACAATAAGAGTTCTAAGATAAATAGTACCTTTATTCATAATAATAGAAACTGGAAAAAAACCTAGGTATCCTTCAGTGGGAAAAATGAATAAACAAACTGTGGTATATTCATATAATAAAACACTACTACAGCAATAAAATAGAACAAATTACTGCTACAAGCAATAATTCAAAAGACTCTCAAAAGCATGTTGAGTTAATGAAGTCAGACACAAAAGAATATATAAGAATCCATTTATATAAAATTCTAAAACAGGTAAAACTTGTCTATTGAGGGAAAAAATCCAAATACTGCCTTTGGAGAGTAGGAGCAAAAATTTATTAAAAGGGGCATAGGGGAACTTTCTCGAGTATGATAACATTCTATATCTTGAAAGGACTTTGGATTATAGAGATACATATGTTTGCTAAAATGCAACAATTCTTCCTTTTCCTAGGCAGGAAAAAAAATTGAACAAGAGTACACTTAAGATATATTTAATTGTATGCACATGTTAAAACAAAATAATAATAAAGAAAAACTGAACTGTTGATGATATCCAAGTTGAAGTATTTAAGGAGCAGTGTATTTCAAAATACATCCACAAAATCAGATGATTAATGGGCTAACAGGTGAATGATAAATGAATAGATAGGTGAATAGATATGAATAGATGGATAGATATCTAGGTAGTGGGTGTATGGGTGTTTGTTGCAAAATTCTCTCAACTTTGCTATATGTTTAAAAATTTTGTAATAGAATGTTGGAAAAATTACCGTCATGTATCTTGCTAGAAATCCTTCAATGTTCACAGAAAAGGTTTAACAATTTGGCCTGGATTTCAAGGTCATCTTCAACTATACCCCACTCCATATAGTTAATCTCATCGACTATTACTTGCAATACAATGTCTATATTCCTCTCAGATCAATTTCCTTACCTATTTCCTCTGCACATCATAGTCATTTCTGTTTTCTTGCCTTTGTTCATACTATTTCCCATTACCCTGAATACCTACAATTACCTTTCTGCTTCTCTAAATCCTACACATCCTTTAGAGACAATCTCAGATTTTACCTCTTCCAAAAATGTCTTCCCTAATTACTCCTGCCTAATTTCAGCTATTCCTAAAATTTTATAGGGATGTATTTTTCTAAGCCACTTAAACATTCAAAGTAAAATAATACGTAACTGTTTCATGTATCCCTTTTCCTCAATAAAATTATAATATCAAGGTCCCACAATATCATGACAGTCTGTTATTTTTGTATTCACCATAGTTGTAAGTACTGAACTAAGAACACAGAAAATGCTTAGAAATAAAAGAACTTACATGACTGAAAGTCTAAGCTTATTATTTCCTCCCCTACATAGCAACCTCGTAAATATATGTTTCATATTAAGGGATTTAATTTGCATGTAGATTAGTACATTCGAATCAGAGCTAGTAGAAAAAAATTAATTACTTCTTTATTACTGATGGCTAAATAATCTCATCTTCTTAAACAAAGAATGACATGTTAAAAGTTTTGACTGAAAGACATATTAGCTGGGAGCACTATCTTTACTCTAAAACTGCATTTATTTGTGGCAATTATCCTGGAAAATAAATAATTAATAAACTCAGTTCCAAAGTTAAAATTTATTGGTCAACAGTAATCAAGGAAACTCAACATTTAGAGAGAAAAAATATTTAGACCATATATAATTAATAAAATAACTTGGTTTCCAATGGGTAGATAATACTTTGGTTCTCACTTGGACTATAAAGAAGGTTAGTCAAAGAAGCTTCTAATTTTCAATGCTTAGTGGTATTAAAAAAAAAACAAAACACACTGAGTAAAGAACTCAAATATAGATTTAAATCCCATTCTGCCACTCCCTTAATATGATCTAGCTCAAATTACTCAATCTTGCTAAGTTTCGATTTCCTTATATATAAAGTAGGAATAGTAATCGTGTTGTAAAGATGAGATAAAAAAGTTAAAGAACTTAGGGTAATTAATGCAAGGCACACAACAAGTACTTAACAACTGGCAGTTGTTATAATCAAATACATTTTTAGAAATTACTGCAATGATTTCTTAAATAAAGTAGCCAATGTCTATATACATTGTGAAAGATGACTGGGAAAAGAACTAGAACTTCACAAATAATATGAACTGTAAAAAATCCCAGGATTATTAGATGGTCACAATGGAACACGAAGGAAAAAAGTGTGAAAAAAGGCTGACAGTAAGCAAGCCCATTTGAAATTTTATCATTTTTCCTTAACAATAATAAAGAGGTATCCTGATTTCTAAGCATAATATGTCACATGCCAGAGATACCCAATACAAACTATATATTTAAATAGTTAAATTTCTTCATAGTATTTAAGAGTAGCTACATAGAGAAAAAACTTTGAAAGTTTAACTTAACTACTGTTTAACAATAATACCTACATTTGAATTAAGAGCTGAGAACTTTTGTGTTAACTATGTATTGAAAATTGAATGACACATAAAAAATATAATATTTAGGCCAAACCTAAGTTGTACTGGTTGGACATATTCCTTGCGAAATCTTTTAAGGTCTGCACTGATGGGCTGCTCGCCTTTCTCTATCGCCAATTTGTCTGCTTCAGTAGGTTCTGGCTCTGGAATTTCAAATCTAAGAAGAAAAGCAAAAGGAAAGAAATCTGTGCATACATAAACGAAAAGTATTTAAAATACAAGAGGAGGAATATTTTGACTGAGCAATCCTCTTTCCTACCACTTCAATGAAAGGCACAATTACTGTTTTTTAAACTTCCTTTAAGGCTGAGGTTCCCAACCCCTGGGCTGAGGACCAGTACAGGTCTGTGGCCTGTTAGGAACTGGGCCACAGAGCTCTACCTCCTCCCACCCCTTGGAAAAATTGTCTTCCATGAAACTGGTCCCTGGTGCCAAAAAGGCTGGGGACTGCTGAGTTATGCTTTAAATTTAGACATGAGACTAGCAACAAAGAAGCAATCAATGGTGAGTGGAGGGTGAGCGGGCGAAGCTTCATCTGTATTTGCAGCCATTCCCCATCTCCCCATCACTCTCATTACCACCTGAGCTGTGCCCCGACCCACCCTGCATCCATGGAAAAATTGTCTTCCATGAAACCAGTCCCCTGGTGCCAAAAAGATTGGAAACCACTGCCTTAAGGTATGACATGCTACAAAAAATTGCCCTGGGCTACACAGTGCTAAGGTGTTGTATTCTTACTTTTATCAAAAAGTTTTATAACTAGCACTGATCAACACAAAAAAGCCTATGGAAAAGAGCCAAGAAAAGAACCCATAAGGAGTATAACCTCCTTAAAGAACATGACAGAAACGTCTTATCTAAATAACCTGTCCTTAATATTTATGTTATTAAAGTAGACAAATTAAATTTCCTTAAATAAATGAGTATAAATTCAAAGAGAAGGCCAAAACTGAAATTTTAACAATTTTTAAAGAATATACCTAAGTGGGTAAGATAAAAATCAAAGTTTTAAAAAAAAAAACCTAGACTAATCATGGGAAATATAGCTACAATATAAATCTAAGAAGTGTGTTTTCCTTATTTTGGATACAGAAATAGGACTAAATAGATCTTCATAGCGCATTACACTGATTCAGTCGGGTAAATTTAGTTTCACAGAACGACAGTGATAGAAATCAAGATAAATTCTGTTAATAAGTTTTTAAATGTGAAACAAAAATCATTTAAATGTGATACAAAAATAGTCCAGATTCTATATTTTAAACATAAAGCATTTAAAATATCACTAAAATACTAAGAAAAAAAATTCAACCCAAAACTTATTTTTTAAAAATTCATAATAAAGGAATTGTTAATTTTTTCGGTTTAATAACGATATGTGATTTTTAAAAATAAGACTCCTTATCTTTTAGAGATACATAGAGAAATATTTACAGATGAAATATGTAGTCTGGGATCTACTTCAAAATAATCCTGGGGGTAGGGTGTTTAAATCTGTAGGGAAACAGATGAAACATGAGTTGATAATTACTGAAGTTGGATGATGGATAAATGGGTTTATTATTCTTCTATCTACTCTTGTATATGTTTTGAAATTTTTCATAACAAGTTTTAAAAGTGAAAAGCAGAAAAGTCTCTTTTAAGGAAGGATCATTTTATTGACCAGAACAATTTTCAGAAAAATGCTAAGTTTTTTTAATCCTCTAAATTGGTCTTTCAGGTAACCATTTGAAATATTGCTAAGAGATGAAAAGACCTCTATTATAAACAGGGATTTCAGGGAACACTTTATTTGAAGAGAACAGTAATACTGACAAATAAATTATGTTCAATAACTACTCAAGTATGTATTATGTACGAGGTACTTTGCAAGGCATAAAATGAACAGTTCACTTTTCACAAAATGTCAAGGTAAGTGAAACATATTTTTCTTACCGTTCAATCAGTAAGCTTAGCAATTCCTGTGGTTTACAAAACGAACGATATGTGGTAAGAAAAGTACGAACAAAATTGGGATCTGAAAAGGCAGAGCATAAAACAGGTTTCACGTTTAATTTACTCAGTTTAGTTAATTCAGAGTACCCTATGTTGGAGGCCTTCATTCCTTTTTCTTCTTTCTTTGGCTCCTCCCACTGTGGCTTTTCTAGCCAATCGTGGTTTTTGGTTTTGTTTTGGTTTTTTTTTTGAGATGGGGTCTTGCTCTGTCACCCAGGCTGGGGGTGTGGCAGCACAATCATAGCTCCCTGCAGCCTCTGACTCCTGGGCTCAAGCAATCCTCCTGTCTTAGCCTCCCGAGTAGCTGGGACTATCGGCTCACGCAACCAACCACACTCCGCTAATTTTTTAAATTTTTCGTAGAGACAGAGTCTCCCTCTTTCCCAGGCTGGTCTTGAACTCCCAGCCCCAAGCTATCCTTCTACCTTGGCCTCCCAGAGGGCTGGGATTAGAGGTGTGAGCTACTGCACCCAGCCCGTGGTATTTCTTGATAAATGCGGATTGTTTTCAATTCAAGATTCATGAGTATGAAAATTTTATGAATATTTACTAGTTATTATTACATTTTTAGAAACATAAAGCTATTTATTCCTTTTGCTCATGCAGTATTTTTATATTTTGGAGGCAACACATTTTTTTTTCCCAAGCCTCAAATATTTTTGAACATCCTTAAAAAGCTTTTGGATCCTAGGCCCTAGGTAAGCATTTAGAATGAGTTTCACATACCTGCATACATATGATATGTTAACCTTTCAATTAATTTCACCACAGTTCCTCCTTTAATAATGGGGATTCCACTTCGACTTTGCAAGTTGTCTTCAAAAACAATGTTTTCCTCAGAGTCTTTTACTACAAAACGATACACCTCTGGACTTGGTAATCTCAGCGGCTGCTCGTTTTCTTCTTTCAATAATACTGAATCTAGCATTCGATCTAGAGTACTACGATAATGAAGAGAAATAAGGGCTGCCATCCAATTGTTTTTCTCTTCAGCAGACTTAGCAGCAAATATTATGCTGTTTTCATCTTTGGATACTAATTCAAAAGCATGTTTGTACTCACAAGTATCTTCTTTATCACAGATTTGTATTTTCCTCATGACAAATTTTTCTTTTAATCTATATTCCGCACTACTGTAACCCGGAAGTCGGGTCTGGCCATGATTAGGTTTACAACTGATCATTAAGCCGTCAAAGAGAAAAATATGCCGTTCATGTTTAGCACCAATTCTTGTCAATGGTCCTTCCATAATGAATTCATTACAACACTGTCCAATATCTTTGCCTTCCCATCCATCTATGTTTTTCTGGATTTCATTCATTTTTCTGATAGCCAGGTGCTTGCTTCTTAATTGACGATTATGAAAAGGGCAAACAGGATCTCTAAAAATAAAAATACCAAGACAAATTTAGCCTATTCGATGGCTAGGCAACACTAATTACTTCAAGTATAAACTACCTCAAATTGAGTGACAAAAATATTAAGTAACCAAACACTAGACTTTACACACAGCATTTACTTTCTTCAAACTTTGCCACCAAATGATACATGCCTCAATTTCATTATTATGAAAGAGAAGAACTATAGGCTCTATATTTTGTTTTTAATACCTTAAGAGCTAAAATTACAAAGAATCTTAAATTTCTTTTACAGATTATATGAGAAATTATTAAATACATCTTTTAAAAAATTTATTAAGTATATTTTAACAATATGGCAATGCTAATCTTAAGACTAAAAGACCAAAAGAAAAATGTGAAAGAAAAGTATAACTTTCAGGAATGCATCATACTTCTTTAGAAAACCTGGCACCAAATACAGTGAAGTATGCAGAAGCATTCATATTTTCAACAGTTTGGAATTACCCAGGTCGACGTCTAGGTGAATACTGCCTGTAAATTCGGTCCATGCTACCTTGGAGATTCAGGAGAGCAGTAATAGCTTGGTTCAAACACTCTCTGTCTTCTTGCTCTTCACTACATGCTTTCAATTGCTAAGAAAAACCAAAAACAAAAATTAAAACTGCATTGTTGGATTCTTCCCCCAACTTTCTAGTATCTAGAAAAAACAGCAACAAATACTATCAACTCTAAATACATTTTAAATACGCTTAATAAGAAAGCTTACAGTTTTACATAATTATGTATACTTCTGGACCCCTGAAACCAATGCTCTTTCTACACATATAAATACAATACAAAGTACTGTTAGCATAGCAATTAGTAAAAAAAAACAACTGTCGAAACCATTTGGACATTTTCCACATATATAAAAAGAGTTCAAAACATCTTAAACATAAAACTTATAAGTCACTTTTATTCAACTATGAATAGAAGAAATAAGATAAACTCCTACAAATTATTTCATATTCTCTAATATTTAAGTTTTAGTAATTTCAAAAAGCTTACAAATCTTTGTTATACAGTATAATCAAGTATTAACTTTAACACTTCAATCAGTCATAAACTTTTCTTCAAAGAGCATCTCACAAAGGATTCCACTAATATTTTTTACAACATAAAATTCAACACTCTAGTAAATATCAAGAAACCATGAAAATTAATATTGTATCTTACTAACTCTCAGAAATAAGATTTGTAAATTGATTTAATACCCAAAACTCTGGCTTTCTTTTATCTATCCAAAAAATTCTCTTACATCTCACTCTTAGAAAGGAAGAAAATTTACCTTATCATAAATAATTCAGATTGGATTATGCTACAGTGTTTCAATTTTTTTGACTGAAGAGTTCAAAGTGGAGCATTATATAGATATTATATAGATTATATAGATATAAATGTTTACTATGTAAGATTATATAGACATAAATATACATTTATGCAAGAATATGGGAATTTATGATCATTTTCAGAAAATTTTTAAAAATTTAAAACTATTTTGGGTTTTTAAACCAACCTACTAGAAATTTTGTGATAAATTAAAATTTTCCTTATATTTCAAGAACAATCTCAAAAGCATTCAGCAATGATTCCCTTTCCTCAGCAAGGAAATGACTAGATATTGTTTGAGAACTTGGTCCATTACCTTTCATTTACATGTTCTAAAAATTATTCTTTATATGGAACACAGAGCCATCTAATTTATTTTTAAAGATACATGTAGAGGTCTTGCGATCAAAAGATTAACAATGGAAATAATTTAAGTGACTATGAGAAGTAATACCTTAATCTCTAGATTAAAGAATAAAGAATTGAAAGTATGAAATGGAGAAAAGTCAAAATACCACAGAAAGTTTGAAAAAGGATCAGTGTTTGGTTATTCTGATTTTTAAAGGTAAAAATTACTACCAAAATCACTTATTTTGCTGCTTTAAAGAGTTCTTACAAAAAGATCCTTCTCAGCTCCACTCCAATTGTTTTGTTGATCTAAATTTCCAAATTATCACTAATTATAAGATTCTATCGAAAAGGTATGAGGAAAATTTCTATTGTCTACTTGGTTTTAAGGCTGCTCAAACAAACTCTTCCACGTCCTTTTTTTTTTTTTTTTTAAGAGATGGGGTCTCGCTCTGTCACCCAGGCTGGAGTACAGTGGTGAGATCATAGCTTACTGCAGCCTCAAATTCCTGGTTTCAAGGGATCCTCCCACCTCAGCTTCTGAAGTAGCTGGGACTATAAGTGTGAACCACCACATCTGGCTTATTTTTTTTTATTTTGTAGAGACAGGGTCTCGCTGCTATGTTGCCCAGGGTGGTCTCACACTCCTGGCCTCAAGGGATCCTCCCACCTTAGCCTCTCAAAGTACTGGGATTACAGGTGTGAGACACCATGCCTGGCCTACATGTCATTTTAAAATAGCCACATAATAATTACAAGTTGTCAGGTAGAAAAAAAATCAGGATATTTAGAGCACAGGATTTCCTAGAGATAGAAGAATACAAAACAACAAATGGCTCTGTCATAAACTTAGTCCAATAATTTACTAAATATTTCTTTAATTTTCAGTAGTGAGATTTAATCAACATCAAATTAATGAATACCCAGGCTAATTTTCTACAGATATTTGAAAGAATATATCTAAACATCTTACATTGACATAGAAATTACCGTACTGAACTACTTGCAAATAACTCATGCCCCCATTAGCTTTCTACATATGGGCCCTGCCCTTCTTTATCGACCTGGTGAATTTAGCCTATAGGATACAGTTGAAATGCCTCCTCTTGATGAAGATACCTTCTGATGATGCCTTTTTCCCTTTAAATTTCTTCTTTTGAAATTTATAGAAAAGTTGCAAAGTAACAAAAATAACTCCTGTATATCCTGAGTCACCAATTTTTAACATGTTGTCACATACTTCATCATTCTGTGTGCTAGTGTGTGCACACCATTTTTCCCCTGAACTACTTAAAAGTAGTTTGTGATACTAACCATTCAGTCCCTAGCAGAAGAAGGGAACCACTGCTGAATGGTTTTGAGATTTTTAGGAAAATAAGGAAAAGTCAAAGGTATCACACATTACTCTCAAATATGTATCATTTCCCTTTACTCCTTTAATATTTCAGTGGTATGTCTTAGAACAATAATTTTCTTTTACAGAATCACAGTACAGGGATCAACTTTAGGAATTTAACACTGATAAAGTTAAATTATCTAATCTACATTGCATATTCCAATTTTGTCAACTGTCCCAACTTTTCCCCCCAATATAGGATCCAGTCAGTGTTACACTAAGTTGTCATGTTTCCATTGTCTCCTTTAATCTGCAGTTTCTGAACATTTGTCTTTCACGGCTCCCCCAAACAAACAAGGATGCACACATACACAGACACTCAGTAGGACAAATCTCTATATACTCAACACCCATAAGAATTTTTTTCTGACTTCCTTAAGCAGAGCCTCAGTGATCCCAGAATACTACTTCTATCAAGCTTTTATTATATAATTATTTGTTTGATGTCTATCTTCCTCACTAAACTGTGAACTCCTGAAAGCCTGGGGATATGTTTTATTCATTTTTAGCATAGTACTTGGATATGATAGGTACCCAGTAACTGTCAGAAGTAATTGTAATAAATGACTATTATATAAATACTTTTGTTAAGTATTTAGACAAATAATAAACATTTATTGAATTCTACTCTGTGCATGCTCTTTCATACATTAGCTTATTTAATTTTTATTACAACTCTGTGAAATAGGTACTGTTATTATATACATGTTACAGATGAAAGAATTGAGGCACAGAGAAATTAAGTAATTTGCCCAATATGAGTAGCAGTCTGTATTCAAACCCAGGGGCTCTGACCCCAAAGTCCATGCTTTTCAATAGACTACTATATTGCCTTTCTAAAATGACACCAGCCATAGCTATTTAAAACACTGGTCTATGTCTAAATCTGGTGACCATGAGTTGAAACAGATCCCTTCTACATTAAAAAACAAATTGCATAATTACACAATTTAAAAAATAAAACGAAATGAGTGTGTTTTGCAAAAGAGGTCAAAGAGAATAAATACACTTGCAATATACGCTTAAACTAATAAAATGGAAGTGATCTTTCATTAATGTCTAGTATCTTATGAGCCTAACTGAAGAATATATTCCTTGCTCACCTGATAATCATTATTCTCCTTAGTTGACGATAAGTGTATCCTGTCCAAGATTTTATACTTCATAGAAGTTTTCTCTTAACTCGAGGAGACTCCACTGAAATATGTACCATGCTTTTCTTGAATTCCTACAAAATGCTACATTTACTATGGATATCTGTGTGCCTACAAGGGAAATTATAATAAATTATAAGTTTGTCTCTAATTCATTGTATTAGGAGTTCAGTCTAGATGTGAAATAACATATGTGAGCAATTCTTTTTTGTTAGTGATAAACCTCTCTCAAGATTTTCATAAAGGTAGAGCTAGTAATTTGGTAGGAAATTAACTCACTAAAACCTATGACCATTTTTTTATGTGCTTTAAAAAAAAATTATTTTTCTTCAATATGTCCTTGAATGATGTGTCAGTACTGAAAGAGTATATATGTAGTAAAATACTCCTTATAGTTTTTTTTTTAGAGTCAGAAGATTTCTTTCAATAGAGATTAGCGTAAGTACTTGATGCTATGAATATACTCACACATACACATACACACAGGCACACAGAGAATGACAAAGCAAATGCTGCATAATGTTCACAATTGGTGACTCTAGGTGAAGGGAGCTCACTACTATTTTTATAACTTTTCTCTGCTTTTCAAAGTAAAAGGTAAAAAAGTATTACCTAAAGAAATTCAATTATTTCATATTGAAATATTATCTTTCCCAATGAACCTCATTAAAGTTATTAATAATAAGTCTTCCTGTTAAGCTTTAAACTAAGTCCTCTTGAGAGAAGGATAATTTTTGTTCTTTCCACTATTAAATTTCCAGGGAATGACCAGGGATTTGGAAGAGTAAGAGAATGTTAGTTGCCTTTGAATAAACCAATTCTGAAATGAGAGTCAATATGTCCTTAGAAATTAAGGATAGACATAGATTGTTTTCCTCTCAACATATGAATTATGTTATCAAGTTATAAGTCAGGAAATGAACTTTTTTTTCTTCTTGCATAAAGACTAAAATATGTTAAGAAAATAATCTAAAATTTATCTTTAAAAGCGGTTTACAAAAATTTATCTAAAATTTATCTGAGAAAAAATGAAAACAGTAGTTTATAATCAACCTCAGAGGGGCTTATATTTGAAGAGAACTGGCCGGACATGGTGGCTTACGCCTGTAATCCTAGCACTATGGGAGGCCGAGGCCAGGAGGATAGCTTGAGGTCAGGAGTTCAAGACCGGCCTGAGCAAGAGCGAGACCTCGTTCTCTACTAAAAATGAAAATAATTAGCCGGGAACTACTAAAAATAGAAAAAATTAGCTGGGCATGGTGGTGTTCGCCTGTAGTCCCAGCTACTTGGGAGGCTAAGGCAGGAAGATCACTTGAGCCCAGGAGTTTGAGGTTGCTGTGAGCTAGGCTGACACCATGGCACACAAGACTCTAAATAAATAAACAAACAAACAAACGAATAAATAAATATGTGAAGAGAACTAAAAGGAAAAATATTATCTATAAACTGAACTTTAAAATATTGCCATGAGTAACAATAATCCAACAATGTACTTTAAAATAATTTTAGGCAAACTGTATATAGCATCCTGTAATTTCTCACTATGTAGTTTTTCTATCTTGCTTTATCATAAATCTGATTTTGGGAAATAAAATTTAAATAATAAATGCTAAATCCACAAATAAATCTCTCTTGGTATATCACTGAAGCAGATATTTCAAACTAAAACAGTGGCTTCAAACTGCTCCAGGACTGTTTTCTACTCCTAAAGGAACATGATAAACTTTAGTCACATTGGTTCGGCCTTCTTTCTTATGGCCCTCATCCCGAAGTAAATTTACATGAGATGGAATTTATTTTAGATGAGTACTGAGCCAAAACATTATCACAAAAAGGCAACCTACAGAATAGGAGAAATATTTGCAAATCATATATTTGATAGGAGATAATATCTAGAAGACATAAAGAATTCCTACAACTCAACAAAAATAATCTGATTTAAAAATGGGCAAGGACTCAGATATGTCTCTAAAGAAAATATACAAATGGCCAACAAGCACGTGAAAAGATGCTCAACATCACTAGTTATTAGGGAAATAAAAATGAAAACCATAATGAGATACAAACTCACATCCATTAGGATAGTTGCTATTTAAAAAAAACAAAAACAGAAAATAAGTGTTGGCAAAGATGTGCACTCTTGGTGGGAATATAAAATGGTACAGTGGCTATGAAAAACAGTATGGTGGTTCCTCAAAAAATTAAAAATTTAACTACCATATGATCCAGCAATTCCACCTCTGGGTGTACACCAAAAAGAATTCAAAGCAGGATCTCAAATACATATTTGTACATCCACGTTCACAGCAGCATTATTCATAGTAGCTAAAAGGTAGAAAAAATCCAAGTGTCTATCAATGGATGAAGGATAAACGTGGTATATACATCCAGTAGAACATTACCATCTCTCAAAGCTGTATGTAAGCTTCATCAATGTTGTGTGTTGTTCTAGCTTAATTTTCTGATTCACTGTCTGAATCAATTGTAACTTATTTATCATTTCCTGGTTGACAGAATTTGCTATTACTGATTACACTTGCTACAGACTTTTTTATGTCTTTTGATAAAATGTGCATGCATTTTATTACCCTAGAGTATCTACTCAGGGATGAAATTGCTTGGTTATAGGGTGTGCATATCTCCCCCATTTTTTTTTTTTTTTTTTTTGGTGTGATCATAGCTCACCGCAGTCTCCAACTCCTGGGCTCAAGCAATCCTCCTATCTGCCTCCCGAGTAGGTAGGACTACAGGTGCACACCACCATACTCAGCTAATTTTTAAATTTTTTATAGAGATGGGTCTCACTGTGTTGCCCAGGCTGGTCTCAAACTCTGGGCTCCTGCCTCAGCCTTCCAAAGTGCTGAGATTACAGGTATGAGCCACTGCCCCCGGCCCATATCTTCAAATTTAATAGGTAATGCCAAGCAATTTTCCAAAGGGGGTTGTACAGCTTATACTCCTACTAGAATGCATAAATGTTCATATTGCTCTTTGTGCATATTTTCAGACTTTTAAATTTCTGTCATCTAGTGTGTATGCAATGATACTTGGTTTAATTTTTGGTTTTAACTTGTATTTCCTTGATAATTAATGAGTTTGAACATATGTTTATTGGTCTTTTGGATATCCTCTTTTGTGGAGTTATTCACATCTTCTCCCATTTTAAATGTCTTCTCTTTTGTAGCTTGTCTTTCCATTCCACATTTCTATTTGCTCTTGTTGTTGCTGTATATAAATTAAAACTGAGTACATTCCACATTTATTCCAAGGGTTAGCAGTTGCATTGATCGGACAGGGATGGTTTCTCTTTATGTTTCATTCTTTGAAGCCTAAAGTCACTACAAACTAATAATATCTGCTGCCTTTGGACAAACATCAGAACTCACCAATGAGTGTTTCTTTTCCCACTTTAAGATCTTTACACATTTTCTCTTGATCTTTTAAAGGCAGGAGTGGTTATCAAAGTGGGCATGTGAGAGATAAAGATTTTCTGGCAACCATTCATTCTTATTTCACTGTGTCACTGTCAATAAGACTCCAGCTAACATCGGAGGACTTCTGCCTATTTTCAGATTATTTCCCTTTTTCAAGTGTAATTCCAACACATCTTGCTCAGTAAAATTTTCATCCCCAACTTCTTTATTGCTCTTTAGAAGCAAAGCATCTTTCTGCTTATTTTGTATCTCTCCTTTAGGATACCAAGTTAGTACAGACTGTTCAGACTTTTTCCTTCTACTTCATTAGTAATGGTAATAATATTAAAATAAAAGACAGAATAATTCTATGAATGTCTTTTAAGTATCTAGGCAAGGAATTTATTTGGTATTTTCTAATGAATACCTATCTCAAGAATTCTTTTTTACGGAGTCTTATTACTCACAGCATATGATGCTGGAGGCAACCAGCTTTCATGCACAAATAGACGTACGACTTGATTGTGTATATCTCCATGGAGACTAATGGATCCACAAAGAACTCATAAAAAGGACTGCAGGCTTCATTTAAATAAAACATAGGCAGGCCCGGATGTATATTCAGATTCTTAAAATTCTTTTAAATTATTTTCACATCTTATTAGAAGTCCTATCATTAGTCTTACAGTAGCCTTCTAATATTTGCCAACATTTAAAAATCCTGGCTTGGCTATATAATTGGAACTTATTTTTTTCCCTATCTGGATGACTGGTTTTTAAAATCTCCAAGGTTGGTCTTACTGCTACTATGTCTGCATCTAAGATCAGGACATTGACTATGAGACCTGACTCATCCTGAGCCACAGCTGCTTTTGCTACCAATTAATCACTAGCCTCCAAGTCCTCTTAGCCAATGTGACTAAAACCACCAGGACTAGTGATTAGCCAGTTAATTAAAATAAAGCAAAGAATCATTTTTTAAAAGTTTTATATATATATATATTTTATATATATATATTTTAATGTGTTGCTTGGGTCCTAGCTAAGAGAAGAAGAATACTATACTGCAAAGAAAAAGATGTCAACTTCAAAAGCAATTTTCTTAATAAGTTAAACAAGATGGACATTTAGTGCACTGTTTGCACAAAAGTTGTTAATTACTTATATAAAACAAAAGGTAAGAGACTAGTATTGTGTGTCTCCAAAATTTAATTTTGAAAAATAAACTTCTATTAGTTCTTTGAGATTCAACATTATGAAATGACAGACAAAGATAGCATTTTCCTCTATCACATGGGAATGATCTGAAGATGAGATATATAGAATTTTCTCCAAGGTCACTGCAAAGAAGTTAGAAATTTTAAAGATACTTTATGAATAAAAAGTATTTAAAAATAATATGATCAGGTCAAAAACTGGTTTTTAGCCCCAGAAATACAAGTATTTTTGGTTCAGAAAGCTTTCATCTTACCTTTAATAATTCAAAATAATGCCAACAATGATACACCGGCACCAGCATAAGGCGTGGAAGGACATAACGAACTGCCTCTTTAAAACCATCAGCAATGGACTGCAAAGCAAAAAGACAATGTGGTCTATCTCTGATATCAAGGATATATAAAAGCAGTGCCTAACAGAAATAGCTTTTAAAAATTCAAGATACAGACTTAGCAAAACTATAATGGAAAGCATATTCTATATTGAAATTCAAGTGCTATAAATCAAGTTGTTAGTTTTTTTCTCCCTTTCTTCAAGTTATTAGATAAATATACACATTTCTTCATCTTTTATACGGCTAAAATAACTTCCGCAATAGTCCTCTACAGCTTTTCTTCAAACATTTGAGCTTCCATATCCCTGAAGGAATTTTGAAAAGCCACGTACCCTCTTGCACATTTTTACAACATCATCAGATATGTTTAAAATTTAAATAGTTACAAAAGATGTATTTTGAGGAATGCCGTATATTGTAAATGTGATTTAAATATATTTCACCAAAGAAAAAGTGAATAAATTTCAGATTTGGCTCATTTAATTTATGAAAATGTCTGTCATATAACTTGATTGACAAAGCCAATCTTCACTGTCAAAATAAACAGGCAGGAGACTTAATTCATCAGAAGTCTGACTTTATTCTTAAATTCAAATAAGCATGTCAATGTCATGGCCTCAAGAATTAAAAGCATCTGGAAGAATCTACAACTGCTTCTAACATAGTACATCAAGGAATGAGAACTTTATAAGCCTCCCCTCTCCTTTATCCCAAATGAATGAAGCACTTAAAAAATGTTAATATATAATAATATAAACCCTTGTTATAATCATCTCACTTCTTAATTCTTAGGTAGTCAGACAGATATGACAAGACATAGATAGAGAAGACATTTCAGCTACCAAGAGTTTTTTTTTTTTTTAACCATAATTACCCCACACCCTTTTTTTGGGAAACTTTTGCTTTATATTCAATGAACTCTCCCTTAGGAATAACACCTTTTTTTTTTTTTTCTTGGTTAGTGCCCTGGAGGTTTTTACACCCTGGATCAAGGAGTAATGGAAAATTCAATATGGCAAGAGGTAATATGGAAGAAAAGTTGGAAAAGAGAGTGCAAAAAACACAAACAAGATTTCAAGCATACTAGACATTGATCCCCTTAAAGCCAGTTGTGCCTCTATATACCCTGAAAAATCTTAGTGTATAGTTAGGAATAGGTAATACCCCAGTTTTGGAGACTACTACTCTGTAAAATAAATGATTTCCTAAAATTTAAGAGGGATTTAAAAGTCGCTCATGTTGATTTTAAACATCTTTACGGTTCACCTACTGGCATTTCTCCCCTTAAGAAAAATACCAATCAGAGCAATACATGCGAGAAAGAATCTGATTTTTTTAAAAAAAAAAAATTCTCTTGTACAAACACTTCCATAATTCTCATATTTTCTTAACTGAAGTTAAATGATAATTTGTTCAATAGACTTATTACTCAGTAACTAGACTTGCTACCAGGATAGGCAAAAAGAGCCAACTATTTTCTTAAAGATTCATTTCTTTTAGCATTTGCTATGGTCTGAATGTTTGCATTCCCCCAAAATTCATATGTTGAAACCTAACCCCCAACGCAATAGTATTAAGAGGTGGGACTTTTAGGAGGTGATCAGGACATGAGGGCAGAGCCTTCAGTAATGGACTGGTGCCCTTACAAAAGGGGCCCGAGGGAGCTTATTTGCCCCTTCTACCATGTGAGGACACAGTGAGAAGGCACCATTTATAAGCCAGAAGAGTAAGCCCTCACTAGACACTGAATCTGCTGGAACCTTGATCTTGGACTTCTCAGCCTCTAAAACTGAGAAATAAATTCTGTTGTTTATAAAGCAATCCAGTTGACAGTATTTTGTTAGAGCAGCCTGAATGGACTAAGAAAGCATTAAAATAATACAGTGATTTGAATTGCTCTGGATGTTTTATATATAATGCTACTGGAACGAATATGAAACTTTAAAATTAGTACACAAGGTCATCTGTTTTATTAATTTGTGCTAAAATGGCTACTAAAGTGTACTCTAAAATTTCTGCAACATTCACAGTGTAAGGAGCCTTCTGATAGTAATAGGAGCTATACTGTGTTTAATACATGCCAAACATTGTGTTTGTGCTTTATATGTATTCCTAGTTAATTTTCATAATAACTCTAAGAGGTATATATTGTTATCATCACCATTTTACAAATAGGCAAACTGAGTCTCAGAGATTCAGTGAATTGCTAAAGGTAATGCAACTATTAATTGGCCCCAAACCGGAAGTTCTGACTCCAAATCTCATTTTCTTAAGGTGTGCTATATAGCTTCAAAGATGCTTTTTGGTTTTTAATGAAACATTACTTCACCTTAAACCGAATGAAATTTTTTAAGTTAACACAGTACAAATGAGTTTGGCCTAAAAGGGGTTTTATCTAATATTCAGTTTTACCGAATATCTGGGGGGATAACTTCAATAACTATGTCTTAAATATTCAAATTCCACAGCAAGAATTCCTAATAAAATAGGAATGAAACAAGAAATGTGAGTGCTTTTAATGAGTGCGCAAAGTTTTTATACACAGAAGATGGCCCTTTAATTAATGTTTATTTTACAGTTTTTATGAACATGTAAGATTTAATTTACTCTTCTCTTGAAGTAATTTTGAAAATTAGGTATAATTTTTATTCCATGTTTACAAATTTTTGAGAATAAAGTAGTAGAAGGAGATAAAGGGAATTCACAGTAAAGAGAGCAGGAAGAAAATGTTAAATTCAGTTTTAAACATGTTATATTTTGAAGTGCCTATAGGTTATCCAAGTAAATCAGTTCATGGCAGCTGGTTATATGAAACTGTAAAAGACACACACACACACACACATACACACAGTGCTCAAAAGTAAGTGATGGCCTGGAAACACAAACAAGAAGTCACCAGCAAATAGGTATGGATGAAGTCACCCTAGGAGAGCACAGAAAGACAGAAAAAACGGAGTTGGATAACAGCTACACCTGAGGAGACTGAGAAGACATCTGAGAAGTAAAATGAAAATTAGAGAAAATGGTATCATAAGAGCCTAGAGACAAGAGGAGGACTGACATATACTATCGACATAAATATGAAATTAAAATATCCGATAGATTTGGCAATTAATTGTGAGAGGCTGTTTTTAGTATTATATTCTGATTAAAATACACATGGTAGTGTTTTGACAAAGAACTGTGAAAAATAACATAAAGACAACACTGCAAAGTGAAAAAATCAAAGACAGGAGTAGCTAGAGTGAATGGTTTGTTCATTTGTTTACTTGCTTTAAGAAAATAAAGATTTGACTATAATCACATGCTGAGGGGGGAAGTTAATCTAGACGCAGAAGTTTCTACAGCCAATAAGTAGTCAAGTACCACTTATGCCAACGTAAGCTTTGCTGTAAGTGTTAAGAGAATAAAAACATCATTTTATTTGGATCTCTCCACACATTTTCATTTTATCTAAGTGCATCACTGAACCAATTAACTTGTATACTCCTCCTCAATACAGTTTAAAGAGGGCTATTATAATGAATTTTTAAAAATATAGCATTTATCTCCTTTAAATTATAGGTCTGACACAGAAATCAATAAGAGTATATTTGAGGCCGGGCGCTGTGGCTCACGCCTGTAATCCTAGCACTCTGGGAGGCCGAGGCGGGCGGATTGTTTGAGCTCAGGAGTTTGAAACCAGCCTGAGCAAGAGCGACACCCCGTCTCTACTAAAAATAGAAAGAAATTAATCGGACAACTAAAAATATATAGAAAAAATTAGTCGGGCATGGTGGCACATGCCTGTAGTCCCAGCTACTCGGGAGGCTGAGGCAGAAGGATTGCTTGAGCCCAGGAGATTGAGGTTGCTGTGAGCTAGGATGACGCCACGGCACTCTAGCCCGGGCAACACAGTAAGACTCCGTCTCGGAAAAAAAAAACAAACAAAAACAGTATATTTGAGGCTATGATTTCTCCAAATCTTCCTCCTATAGGGAATATAATCCTGAAATACTGCTCCAAATTCATCTCTATATCCCAAATCTAGGATGTGCCAGATTCTTCTGGTCATCCAGTATTTGTGATGTTGTACTACAAAAGATTTCCGTATAAAGAACAGATTGAGGGCCAGGTGCAGTGGCACATGCCTGTAACACCAGCACTTTGGGAGGTCGAGGTAAGAGGATCACTTGAGGCCAGGAGTTTGAGACCAGCCTGGGCAACATAGCAGCGAGACCCTATCTCTACAAAATAAAAAAAAGAGCCAGATGTGGTGGTTTGTGCCTATAGTTCCAGCTACTTGAGAAGCTGAGGTGGGAGGATCCCTTGAAACCAGGAGTTTGAGGCTGCAGTAAGCTATGATCCCACCACTGTACTCCAGCCTGGGTGACAGAATGAGACCCCATCTCTTAAAAAAAAAA
Organism: Indri indri; assembly: GCA_004363605.1. Lineage (NCBI taxonomy): Eukaryota > Metazoa > Chordata > Mammalia > Primates > Indriidae > Indri > Indri indri. The sequence goes on along the minus strand of RJWJ010000664.1, from coordinate 116,037 downwards.
AAAAAAAAGAGAGAGAGAGAGAAAGAAAACAGAAGACAATCTAAAATGGGTTTAGAATTAATAGGATTTGAGGGATTAATGAAATATTTTCTCACTTGCTTTATAAAAAGACTCCAGAATTATAAACATTTGAAGGATAAGATGGTGAAATACACCTTTACTTACTTCATAAAAAAGAAAAAAATTTAAGTTTACCTGAAAGTGTAGAGCAACTGCAGGTCTGGCCATCAGTTTACTGAAATGTTCATTAAACTCTGGTGAAAGAATGTCCTGTGATAATGTTTCATAAGGATCAAATGCTTGTTCCTATTTTTTTAAAAGAAAAATGTGTTAGGTTTAAAAGAACATGTTTTCTATTAATACATACAGATTACTTAATGGCAAATTTTTATCGAAGTCCTCAATTAGATTTTATCACTTTTTGCTCTCTTCTTTTTCAGTGATAAAATAACAATAGCTATGGCTGCAACTGGTAAATTTTTTAAAATGTAAGTAGTGACTTAGAATAATAGATGACAAGAGGCTATAGGTCTGAAAATAGGTCACTGACTTTGTGGTCACAAATATCAAACTATTAAAATACTTATGCACATTTATCCCCAGTAAATGAAAAGGGTAAGAGTAGGCTAGAGTTTGAAATTCAGCTATGCTTACCTAAGTTGAAATGAGTTTACATTTCAAATTATTTTCAAAGGAAACAAAAGTGATAGCTCTGTTTTAGCCACTCTACAGTTTCCAAAATTAGAAAAAGAAAGCCTAGCACAAATAACATACTGTAAGATAACAAGCAGAAATCGCCCATAGTTTGTCCAATGTCTATATTTAAATAAACTCCTATTATTTGGTAATAATAACCCAATGCTTAGTTAGACCTAAGAGATTTGTTTCATTTTTCTATTTTAAAAGTACAAAAGAGTGTTTTTTGGGGAAAATAAGTACACTACTGGCAAAAATGCAGAGAAATTAGAACACTGCAAAGAAATTAGTACATTGCTAGTGGGACTGTAAACTCGTTCAGCCCCATGGAAGACAATTTGGCAGTTCCTCAAAAAGCTAAACAGAATTACCATGACCCAGCAATTCCACTCCTAGGTGTACATCCAAAAGCACTGAAAACACTGCAGCATTATTCAAAATAGCTAAAAGGTGGAAACAATCCAAGCATTCATCAGCAAATGAATGAATAAACAAAATGTGGTACACACATGCAATGGATTAGTATTCAACCACAGAAAGGGATAAGTTCTGACATATGCTATAACATGGATGAACCTTGAAAACATTATGCTAAGTGAAGTAAGCAGACACAAAGGACAAATATTATATGATTCCACTACATGAAATATCTAAAATCGCCAATTCATAGAGACAGAAAGTAGATTATAGGTAAGAGGAGTGGGAGGAATAGGGATTTCTTGCTCTTTGGGTAGAGTTTCTTTTTGGGGTAATGAAAAAGTTCTGGAAATAGACAGTAGTGATGGGTCTACAATATTGTGAATTAATTAATGCCACTGAATTGTACACTTAAAAATGGTTAAAATGGCAAATTTAATGTTTTTTATATATCTATAGCCAAAATAAAAAATAAAATAATACAGTATTTTAGAATTACATTTTTAACGGTATAGCAGGCAACCAGACCAAATATAAGATATCATAGCATAAAAACATTCTATTAAGAACAAAGGCTGAATATTTTTAATTTCTATAATTTTTTTCTTTTTTTCTCCTCTTCATCACCCTCGGATAATTTTTCTTCTTTTTTTCCAAGGCTGAATATTTTGATTAGGCATCAGTGACTGAATATTTCTATAGTATCAGTTTCTTTGTCTATAAAATGGATATAATAAAAGTAATCTATATTTTCAGAAAAATTATATTCAGAATTCTATATTCAGAGATTATAAAATTAAGAAATTTTTTTACATGAAATCTAAAGACAGCACATTTAAAGCTCTGTTTTCCAGAAGACATAAAAATGGCCAATGAGTATGAAAAGATGTTCCATGTCACATTTTAAAAAAAGCAAAATTAAAGAAAAATAAATGATTTCTTTTTCCCATTAGAATGGCAAAAATGAATGGAATAATACCCAGAGTTAGTAAAAAGGGATGGGGTGGGCAAAGGGGTAGAGGCTTACATACACTGCAACTTATCTAGAAGTGAATCTGGCAAAATGTTTCAAAGTTCTAAAAAATTTACCTAGTCTATAATTCCACTTCCAAGAATATGTCTTAAAAATTATTAAACTATGAAGGCATAGCGCTGTTGCAGTGCTGTTTACAATAACAAAAAAAAATCTACAACCTTAGGAATAATAGATGGTTAAAATGTTATGGTATTTCCACATAACATAGTATTACTAATACTTAAAAACTAGGATAGGTGCAGTAGCTCATGCCTATAATTACAGCACTTTGAGAGGCAGAGGCAGGAGGATCGTTTGAGGCCAGGAGTTTAAGACTACCTTGGACGACATAGTGAGACGCTGTCTCCTTAAAAATAAGAAAAATTAGCCAGGCGTGATGGTGCATGCCTATAGTCCCACCTACTGGGGAGGGCTGAGGAAGGAGGATCACTTGAGCTTTGAGTTCAAGGCAAGGCTGCAGTGAGCTATGATCGCATCACCACACTCCAGACTGGGTGACAGAGCGAGACCCTGCCTGCCACCTCCCCCCAGAAAAAATTTTTAAATTGTGTTAAAGTATATTTATTAACATGGAAAAAGTTTATGTATGTAGAGTAAAAAATAGCAAGTTACAAAATAGTAGGATCCTGTTTTTTTAAAAACACACGTTTGTATGTATGCACAGAAAAATATAAGAATGAATAAATGTTATAAGGATAAGTTATCTCTGGGTGTTGCAAAATAGAGTGATTTCCATTTTATTTATATTTATCTGTATTTTTCTGAATATTTTTACAATGAGCTATATTACTTTAATAATCATTTAAAAGACAAAACTTTCATTTCAGAAAAAATTAAAATAATATACACCTCTTTCTAATTAAGTCTAAAATACACAAAAGGAGCTATGGTCAATAAAATGTATTTTCCTTCACCTTCAACGTACTTACCATTAAGAAAAAAAATCCTAAACATTACCACTCTAATACGTAAACTCTGACTATAAATATTACCATAAATACAATATAAAGAAAGTATCAATATAAATATACACAATGCAATTCTAGTTTACTATTGGTTAAATCTTCAGGTTTTTTTTGGGGGGGGGGGCGCTCTGTCACCTGGGCTAGAGTGCCGTGGCATCAGCCTAGCTCACAGCAACCTCAAACTGCTGGGCTCAACCAATTCTCCTGCCTCAGTCTCTGGAGTAGCTGGGATTACAGGCACACACCAGCACGCCCAGCTAATTTTTCATGTTTAGTAGAGACGGGGTCTCGCTCTTGCTCAGGTTGGTCTCGACCTCCTGAGCTTAAGCAATCCTCCTGCTTTGGCCTCCCAGAGTGCTACGATTATAGGCATGAGCCACTGTGCCCAGCCCTTAAGGTTTTTTTTTTTATAATAACCAGCAGTGTCTTCTGATTTTCACAAAGAATATCTTACTAAACTTCTTAACACAGCAGTTAGGACTCTAATGAGAATATAAAGTCGTTTTGTAAACCTACTTCTGCCAAATCTTCAAAACAGCTGCCAGCTAACGGATGAGGACTGCTTTCATCAGTCATTTCAACTGTGTCTTCAATCAAACCTAAAAGTTTCACAGTCAATTCGTGTATATCTGAAATGTTACTAAAAATCTTTTCAATATCCTGAAAAAAGAAAAAGAAAGGTTAAGATGTATGAGGTTGAGAATTGTGTTTAAAAATTACTAAATAGGGGTTAAGGGTGTATTTTCACCCAATCTCAAACTATTTTCATGATATATTCCAAAACATCGTGACAGTCACTTCAGTAGCGAAAAAGGAAATTTAAAAATCTCTTGGATTACATACAGTAAAAATACTGGAATATATAGATTCTAAATAGTGTCATTAAATAATTCTAAAACCTGGGATTACAGGCACATGCCTATAATTTTATTTAATTTATAAACTAAAATTATACTGTGGATAATTCTAAGCAACTCTTTACATAAAGAAATCTGGCATTTGAGTGCTTTAAAACTGGCTAAAATGATAAAAGACTTGATCAAGGTTTTATAGAGCTGGTTAACGAAAAGAGTTGGGATCAGAATGAAGATAACTCCCAATCCAGATACAATATAGTAAAACCCCCTTTCTAATGTTGTGTCTAATTTTCATTGTCACTGCACTTATTACATTGGTATAACAATTCACGTATTTTTTAAAACCCATAAATATATAAAAGCATTTTTACATATTCATAAAGTATGTAAAGCTACTATTTATTAATATAATTTTAAGCTGCTGTTTGACTTTCTGGGTACATAGAATTTCAAACCCAAAAAGGTACTTACAGAAGGTTTAAACAGTTTTCTGTCAGAAAGAAAGGCTTCTCGAAACACTTTTATGATCATATTCAGTTCCCGCAGATACTGTCTTTCTTCTGCAATTTCACTTCTGACAAGGTCATAGTAGTTTAATTCACCTGAAGAACTAGGTTCATCTTCACAGAGAGAAACCAAACCTATGTCATCTTGATCAAACATGTCCATCAAAACCTGAGAAATATAAATCAGTAACATATAAACTTATTTTCCTTACTTTTATAAAACTGCCTCAAACTACTTGAAGTTAAACATTATTAAATAATGTGTGTATTATAGGCAAATTTATATAAGAAAATTAAGAATAAAAGAAAAATAAAAAGTTGAAGGTGGGAAATGTTCAAATTAAACTGGATATGGCAAAATAAATATTTCTGGAAATAGGATAGACCTAATGGTGAAATGTGTATGTATGTAGATATACATGTGTGTGTAATACAGGGTGTCCCAAAAGTCACCATACATAGGGAAAATGGGAAATTGTAGCTAAATGTCCTTTTATTTATAAAATATTCATTCAGTAATGATCAGTGTGATGCTTTTGTGATGCATATTTACTACCCTGACCATTGCTATTAAGTTCATTTGCTAAACTCAAACACCCATAGATGCTTAAACAGCTCTAGTGACCGTTTTTTCTTTCAGAAATAGTAAAGACTGCTACCATGGACGTACATCAACCAACAGGCAAGAACCAGCTGTAAATCAAAAGCAATAGGAGAGGGTGACCATACATTTTAGAATAATAGTTAAAAAAAAAAAAAAGACTAGACTTAGTTATTCATTCAGTCATTCAAGACTGAATGAAAAGTACTCTGAGAGTTCAGAAAGAAGGTATAATCCTGAAAAGGAAACTGAAGAAGAAAAAAGACACATGACAACTAAATAAACAAGTGATTCTGGACTAGATCATTGCTATAAAAGACAAGTGGCAAAACTTGAATGATGTTTGAGAGTTAGATGGTACACTGTATCAATTTCCTGGATTTTCATTGTCATACTGCAGTAATACTGGAGAATGTTTTTATTTGTAAGACACACTACACTGGCAACTTACTCTCAAGTGGTTCAAGCAGCAAAGGAATACTTCTTATTATACTTTCAACTTTTCTATAAGTCTAAGATACTCTCAAAGTAAAAACAAAAAGTAATCACAATTTTAGAAGTCAAAACAGAAATGACAAGGAATTCCTATCAGGAAATTTAAGTGAAAAATAATTTTTGAAATTATGGCATAGTATAATGGATCTTAGCCATTAAAACTGCACATCAGAATCACTTGGAATGCTTTCAAAAAATACTGAGGCTTGGAGGTCAAATCCAGGCCAATTAAATCTCTGGGGGTGAGACACAAGCATGAGTACTCTTTAAAAGCTTTCTGGTAATTCTGATATGCATTAAAGGCTAAGAACCACTGTGGCATGTGCTAGATCCTGGAGGTCATTCACCCTCAGAGGTCCCAGTTTAGTTAGACACCTTCTCTATAAAGTCTTCCTGGCCTCACTCACACTAGAGTTGATTACTTTCTCCACTGCACCTTAGACTTATTAGTATAATGGTTTTAATCACACTGTGCTGCAATTATTTGTTTATAATATTTTTATTTTACACTAAAATAAATTCCTCCTAACACAAGGATTGCTATTTTATTCAGTGTTATAGCTTCATCGTGCTCAGGCCAGTGATTGGCACATACGGGGTACTTCAGAAATGTTGATTTAAAAAGGCGAACAAAGGAGAAAAAGTAGAAGGGAAAGAAAAAGAGAAAGGAAAATGAAGGGATTCAATTTTTTCCCTCAAGTAGCTTACAGCCAGGAAGGAATACAGATATGTAAACGAAAATTATCAGCAGAGAGTAACTTCAGTATTGCAAAGTCTTTTTCTGTCTGTCTGTGTGTGCCCCACTAAACTATATGAAACCAAAGTATGTTCTTCAAAATTACTTAAAAGTACCTGAGCAGAACTCCTATGTTCTCTTTCTAAAACATAAAACTCAAACTACTTTTCTTACACTGGTTTAAGACTTTGGAAGTTTTTTCCCGTAAGTAAAAGATTCTCAGTAAAAAAAAAAAAGAGATCCCCATACTGCAATATGCTTAAAAACCTGGATATAACATGGTTACTCTGTAAAGCCAGGATTTTTCTGTCTTCCAACAACAGGAATTATAAAAATTACTAATGTAATCATGTATAAAAAAAGATTGAGGCAGAAATGAGATAGTCACTATTATTCAAGTTAAGTTTAAATACCTTTTAATACTTACCTTATCTGCACACATTGATACTTTAATGTCCTGCTGCGATATTTCATAATGTCGGATATTAAAAACATAATTACCAGCCAATTTCAAAATATCAGCTGAGATATACTCTAGTACAGCCACAATATATAGGGACACATGGTAGTCCACTTTGTACCCTAAAACCTCCTGTGGAAAAAATAGATAATTGCAAAAAATGGCACTGTCATGTATCAGTTAAACACTCAAAAATTCCTATTTAACACCCTTGCTTATAAAGAACTTTCTATAAACTGAATGTCTAAATTTATGGGTACCACAGGATATAAAATGAGCCTTTGGTCCCAGTATTAGGGTTTTGTTGTTTTTTAAAGAGACATCTAATCTAACAACTCTGACTTTTATAAAACACGAATAGTTGACTCTAATATATTAATAGAAATCTTGGGCTGAACTTCACTGAAAGCCTCTTAATACATTAACCAAAACCCATCTGACAAATATCTGCTATCTTTATCCCCTAATTACACTAGTTTCTATTAAAGGAAGGCTGTGTGTATGTGTGTGCGTGTGAGGGGGGGACTGTTCTTAAAATAGCTACGAAAGAGTCTTCAAATCCACGTACATCAAGCATATTCTACAGACTAAATATTCCCAAGCTTACTTTTCCAATGTATATAAAATACTTGTGATAATACAAATTGAAAAACTTTTGAACTAATAGTAGCTTTTGACATTATGTATTTTTTTAATCAACAAAAAATTGAGAATCATGGGCTACTACATAGAAATCAGTTCGGGATAGCACTCATTAGAAGATACCACTGAGATGCCATAATACATTATCGCTATCATTAATTTTTAATATCAGTTGTAAAGTAATCTGATTTCATCACATAATTTTTACTTTATATACACACATGTATATGTATGTACAAGTACACACATGCAAGTGCACATACACACTAACACAGACCATGCCACATTACTACTATATAAATACACCAACACTACATAAATAAAGTATAATTTGTTATAAAGAACTCTCCCAGTGGTTAATCTTTTGTTACCTTTAATGAAGGATGGATTTTGTCCACAGGCAGTAAAAGAGGATTTCTTCTTTTTCGTTTCTCTATGGCAGATTGTGCATCAGCAATAGCCCATTTATCAATTGGGTGAGGAAAGGTCTTTTGAACTCGTTCCTGTTAGGATCACAGCAGTACCATTGTAGTATTAACAGAAGTGTTCATAAATAGAAATTTCATGCAAAATTCAACTTTATCACTATCCTTAATGCTAGTAGATAATAGTAACACAACATGTTCTGATTCCTGTAATAAACAAACTTTTGGTTTTAAAAAAAAAAGGTCAGCTGGAAACGGTGGCTCACATCTGTAATTCTAGCACTTTGCGGGGAGGCCAAGGCGGGAGGATTGCTTGAGGCCAGGAGTTTTGAGACTAGACTGAGCAATGTAGTGAGATGCCATGCTCTACAAAAAATTAAAAAATTAGCCAGGCTCAGTGGCATATGCCTCTAAGTCCCAGCTACTACTCCAGAGGCTGAGGCAGGAGGATCCCTTGAGCCCCAGGAGTTCCAGGCTGCAGTGAGCACTGTACTCCTGCCTGGGTGACAGAGCGGGACCCTGTCTCTGGGGAAAAAAAAAAAAGTAGATTGATATTAAATCACTCTCAATCACTCCAAATTAAGACTTTCTTTTATACTAAAAGTTGTTGTCTTAAAGAAACAATCTTCAAAAGAAAGGTAAACAATAAGCCAAACACAGTGGCTCCTACCTGTAATCTTAGCACTCTGGGAGGCCGAGGCAGGAGGATCACTTGAGCTCAGGAGTTGGAGACCAGCCTGAGCAAGAGAGATACCCCGTCTCTACTAAAAATAAAAAAATTAGCTGGGTGTTGTGGTACACGCCTGTAGTCCCAGCTACTCAAGAGACTGAGGCAGGAGGATTGCTGGAGCCCTGGAGTTTGAGGTTGCAGTGAGCTATGATGACACCGCTGTACTCTACTCAGGGCAACTGAGTGAGACTCTTGTCTCAAAAAAAAAAAAAAAAAAAAGGAAAGAAAGAAAAAGAAAGGTAAACATTATAGTACAAAGGAAAATTTTGAAAGCTGTACTAAAGGGTATTTCCAAAAATCTAAAAATACTTCCAAAGCAAAACCAAAGCAAAACAATTATTTAAACACTAATTCACACATAATCTTTTAGTTATATATATTTTTGGCTCAATGAGCAAATATCCTTAAGATTTATACTAATCTTTTATTAAGGTAATATTTTATAATGTAATAAAATGCACACATCTTAAGCGTACAACTTGATGACTTTTGAAAATACTTACACTTGTGCACCATCACCCCAATCAAGATACAGAACGTTTCTATAATCTTGGTCTCCATTCTTAAGAGGCAACCACCATCCTGATTTCTACTTCCATTAGTTTTAGCTGTTTCTAAATTTTATATGAATGAAATCATACAACATGTACTCTTTTCAGTCTGGCTTTTTTTTTTTTTTTTTAGCTGTAGAATGTCTATGAATTGCAGCTATGTTAATATACATATCAATTGTTTATTTTTTATTTTGTTACTAATTAATATTATATTTTATGTATCTACCACATTTGTTTACACATTTTCTTGTTGAAAGAAATCTGAATTGTTTCCAGCCTATTAGGAATTAAACTGCTTGGACATGAATATGTAAATTTCTTTGTGAACATATACTTTCATTCTTAAATACTTAGGAGTAGAATTGCTGGGTCATAGATATATATTTATAAGAAACTGCCGAATAGTTTTCCAAAGTGGTTATAACATTTTATACTTCCACTAGCAATATTTAAGAGTTCCAGTTACTCTACATTCTCACCATCATTTGGTATAATTAGTCTTTAATTTTATCCTTTTTAGTGAGTGTAAAATGATATCTCATTGTGGTTTTAATTTTTATTTCTCTAATGACTTATGAGCTTCAGCACTTTTTCATGCGCTTACTGGCTATTAGTATATCTTCTTTTATGAAGTGTCTATTCCAGACTTTTATCTATTTGGGGGAGAAGGGTATCTTTTTTATTACTGATTTGTAGGAGTTTTTAACATATTCTGGATATAAGTTCTTTGTCAAGAATGTATATCACATTTTCCCCTAGTCTATGACTATACTTTTTAATTTTATTTTCTTATCAATTTTATTCTTTGATAGTTACTGTGTTTTGAGTCCTCTTTAAAATGCATTTGCCTAACCCCAAGTTATAAAGATATTCTCCAGCATTTTCTTCTAGAAACTTTATAGCTTCAGCTTTTATGTCTAAGGCTATAATCCATCTTGAATTAAATTTTGTCTGTAGTATGAAATAGGTCTCAAATTTTTTCTCTCATAAATTTATCTAGTTGTTCTAATACTTTTGTCGCTAAAGAACTTTCCTTTCCTCAATGAATTGTTCTGATGTCTTTGTCAAAAATGAACTGGCCATATATACCACACATAGTTTCAGTGGTTTTAGTTTCCACAATAATTTAGAATGATACAGATTTGGATACAAAAATTAATTTGTACAGTGGTTCATTGGACCACCACCATTTGTACAGAGGACTTTTTGAAATAATAAAATAATTTTTACCTCCACATCTTGAACAGTCCTTGGTTGGGCCATGCATAATTTATTAAGCAGCTGAAAAATCAGCTCTTCAATATAATAGAGAGACTCTTCATTAGCCGAGAGAGTAGGATGTACTTGCTCCTGAACCTTTAAAAAAAAAGTTCTCAATTAAATTACTGGCAAAATAACAGGAACTCAAAAGTCAATGAGAATCTTATATACAATTAATAATATTTTACTACAATGGTTTTTTAAAAACCTGTATTTGTTGGCCTCTGTAAACTTTTCTTAACCCACAAGAGTAGTCGTTCTTAACATTTTTTGGAAACTCTGAAAAACCTAAGTCACTGAACTTTTTCTTCCTTTCCACCAAAAAGCATATACACATAAAACACATTGTATACAATTTTGGAGGAATCATGGATACCCTGAAGTCAACTAATAAATCTACTAGAAGTCTATGCACTAGGTCATGAATCCCAGTAATAGAGCTGCCTCTGAAAAACTATACTCCTTTACGAATCATAGAGGTGTTCTGTGAAGTAGGTGCTACTCAGCTTTTACAATGGCATACACTCCTTATTGTCACCATCTAGCTATGCCGAGCCTTTTGTGTTTTTGAATTTCCCAAAATTAGAATCTACAAATCTGTCCTAAAAAATAATCCAGTCTGACTGGATATAAGAAATACGGTAAATAATAGTGCTAGCATGTAGTAGGTGTCCTGTAAATATTTGTTGAAAGAAAGAATAAGAGAAGTATCAAACGTTTTATGCCATGGTATTAAAATGATATTGTGCCACTGGCACAAAAAGTAATAGATAACTTAAATAGCCTAATAGTTAATTAAAGGTAATTAAAAAGCCTTCCCATAAAGACAACAGTATGAAGTTGACCATTTCATCTAAATTTTCAAAATTTAGCATAAAATTTTCCTTCATATTCGGATCACATGCCCACCACGAAACCAATCATTGCCAAACAACAAGTGGCCTAAGATTTGGGGCTTTACTGTTTCTTAAGGGATCCACACGAGAACAAAATCAGGATTAAAAAAAATATTTAGCACAAAATGTGCACTATACCTCTTACATTTTGTAAGTCTATAGGGTTTATAGTGAAGTACCTTCTTTCTTTCATTCCTAATATTAGTTATTTGTGTGTTCACTCCTTTTCCTGATCAATATCTCAGAGGTTTATTAGTTTTATCAATCTTTTCAAGAACAAACTCTTGGCTTTGTTGATCCTCTCTCTATTTTATGTTTGTTTTATATTTTATTTATTTCTGCTTCATCTTCATTATTTCTTCTGCTTTTTATGTTCTTTTTACTAATGTTTTGGGATGGATACTTAACTCGTTATTTTCTAACCTTTCTTTTCTAATATGTATGTTTTCTCTAAGAACTACTTGTATGTTCTAAGAACTACTAAAAACCCACAGATTTTGGTATGGAATATCTTTGTAATCATCCAGTTCGAAATATTGTCATCATTCAGTATCCATGGGAGATTGGTTCCAGGACCCCTGTGGATACTCAAATTCACAGATGCTCAAATCTCTAATACAAAATAGTGTAGTATTCACATATAACCAACACACATCCTCACATATACTTTAAATCATATCTAGATTACTCATAATACCTAATACAATGTAAATAGTTGTTATACTATACTGCTGGTTCTAATTCTCTGGAGAATTCAGACTAATACATCCACGCAGAACAAAAATATTATACAGATAAATTATTTCAATTCATAAAAAATAAACTTTTATTTCTATGTACCAGCAACAAAGCTAGCAAATAAAATTTTTAAATAGCATTTACAATAGAATAGAAAATACCACGCACCATGAGCCAAATCTTACAAAAGTACACACAATCCCTAGGGAGAAAACTAGACTCTGAGAGAAATTAAAGATGTAAACAAATGAAAAATAATATCATATTCATGAATTATCAGACTTAATATTGCAAATATATCAATTCTCCCCAGACTGACCCAGGAAGTTATAAAATCACAATCAGAAACAACCAAGGTTGTTTTGCTGACGGTGACAAGATAATTTCAAAATGTATACGGAAATGCAAAAGGCTAAGAAAATTTGTCACTTTTTTTTTTTTTTTTTTTTTTTTTTTGACACAGTCTCACTCTGCTGCCTGGCTAGAGTGCAGTAGTGTCATCATAGCTGACTGCAACCTCAAAATCCTGGGCTCAAGGGACTCTCCTGTCTCAGCCTCCCAAGTAACTGAGACTACAGGTACATGCCACCACATCAAGCTAATTTTTGTATTTTTTGTAGAGACAGAGTCCCACTATGTTGACTCAGTCTGGTCTCCAACTCCTGGCCTCAAGCAGTCCTCCTGCCTCAGCCTCCCGAAGTGCTAGAATTATAGGCATGTGCCATTGCACCCAGCCAGTCACGTTCTTGGGTTTTACTACAATGCTATAGCAATGAAGAATGTGGTATTTGCGTAAAGATAAAGAAACAGATCAACGGAACAGAAAAGAGAATCCAGAAGCAAGCCCACATATATATGGACCCTTGATTACCAAAAGTGGACCAACAGAGTATGGGGAGTGGTGGAGAGTTGTGGGGAGGCAGGGGAAATGGATGAATAGTCCTGAATAACTGAATACCCATATGGAGAAAAATCAAACTCAAACCCTACTTCACACTTTATCAAAAATCAATCCTAGCTGGATTGTAGAGCTAATAAATAGACCTAATAAAGTTCTGATAATGTAAAACAAGATAATATCCTTAAGACCTCAGGATAGGAAAATATTTCTTAAATAGGACACAAAAATTACTATCCATAAAGGGAAGAACTGATAAATTTTACATTATAATTTAATTCAATTCGATTTAATTTTTTTTCTGAGACGGGGTCTTGCTTTTGCTCAGGCTGGTCTTGAACTCCTGGCCTCAAGCAATCCACCCACCTCGGCTTCCCAAAGTACTAGGATTGTACACTGTGCTTTAAAACTTAGGTTCGTCAAAAGACACCTTTAAGAAAGTAAAAAGGCAAGTTACGCAGTTGGGGAAGATATTTGTAACACATATAACAAAAGGGTTCATTATCCAGAGTTTATAAGAACTCCTAAAAATTCAGTAAGAAAAAAATGATAAAAATCCCAATAGAAAAAAAAAGGGCAAAAAATATTTAAACTACCACTTCACAAAAAAAGAAATTTAAATAGTCAATATAGATTTAAAAAGTGCTCTAGCTCTTTAGTAATCAGGGAAATGCAAATTAAACCACAATAAAAACTATTACCCACTCATCAGACAGCAAAACTAAAAAGTCTAATAATACCAAATGTTGATGGTTATGTGGAGAAATGGGAACACTCACACACCACTACTGGATTGAGCAATAATCAACCATTTTCAATAACATTGCCATTATCTGCTAAAGTTCAAGATATGCATACCCGATGACTGAGCAATTCCAATACGGGATATATACATTCAGGAGATATATATATACACACACACATATATATATATATATATATCTCCTTTAGAGCTATGCAGTCCAATATAACAGACACTGGCCATATGTAGTTACTGAATATCTGAAATGTAGCTCCACTGAATTGAAATGGGATGTAAGTGTAAACTATACACCAGATTTCAAAGATTTAGTATAAAAATGTCAAATATCTCAATAATTTTTACATTGAATACATGGTGAAATGATTAGATTTATTGGGTTAAATAAAATCTATTATTAAAATTTACTTCACCCGTTTTTTTCCTACTTTTTAAATGTGGCTATGAGAAACTTTTAAAACACACATGTGGTTCACATTATATTTCTATTAGACTGCTCTATAGAAATGAGTACACATGTTTACCAAAAGACACACAAGAAGGTTGATAAGTAACATTATTAGTGATACTCTCCAAATCAGAAAAAAGTTCAAATATTCACCTAGAGTGGAAGAGATAAATTGTGACATATTCATACAGTGGAATATACACAGCCAGAAAAAATTATGGTAGTAACAACAGCTTTATAAAATGTGGATGCATCTTCAAAATACCATTGACAGAAAGAAATCACATAAAAAGAATATATACAATGGGATTCTATGCACAAAGTTCAAGATCAGACAAAATTAAACGATGGTGTTTAGGGACATATGCTTAGATAAGAAAACTATAAAGAAAATCAAGTCGGTGATTACCATAAAAAGTTGCTGCCTTTTGGAGGGTTATTTTGAGAAAAGCACTGACAAAGTGCTGTCTTCTAACCTTGGAATGGTTACACAAGTGTTCCTTAAACTGTGTATTTATCCTTTATTCATTTTCTGATTGTGTGTTACACTTCATCATAAATAAGGTTTTAATAAGTTAGAGAATCATCTAGCAAACAGGAAATCAATAGAGGAAATTATCGGTAAGTCTGAAGGGTTCTTCTAGCATCCAACTCAATGAACAAATTTAAAATGTCAGAACACTGGAGACAAGGGGAATATCCTACAAGACAGGGGATATGGGGAAGGTAGGGAGAGGAGCACATTATATGCAAGAAGCAGACATTAGCTCCAGACTTCAACAGTAACAATAGAAGCTAAATGGCAATGATGTCCAAACTAGAATTCAAAATGCCAACAAATTATAAATCAAATGATAAAATGGAGACATTCCTAGATATAACAAGGTCGAAAATTTTATCTTCCACATATGCTTTCTCATTAAGCTTCTGCAGTTTGTGCTACACTAAAACAGGGTATAAATCAAGAAAGGGAATATGGGATCTAGGAAATGAAGGGATCAATTCACAAGAAAGGAAAAAATGCTCAGGATAAACTGAAGGGATATTATAGGATGGGAGCTATATGATAGGCATAAAAGTCACCAGTTCAGAGTGGAGCAGGTCAGAATGCTCTGGGAGAAACTGTCTCAAGAAGATGAAATTGACAGAGTATCTGATGGGACTAAAAATATTGAGAGAGTATTTCGAGAACTGGTAGAGAGTTTGAGTTTGATAGTAAGTACAGTACATAGAAAACTATACAAACAAGAAAACAAGAATAATTACTAATTGTAGTAAAATGAAAAAGTTAGGAAAGCAAAAGTGGTTTAACTGTAAGTAGCATTCATAGTCATAATAACGTAAACTTTGAATATTAATCCAACCTAAATAAAGATATAACTATTGGGTGGGGGAGAGGGAGGCAGAAATCATGTATGTGTGGTAAGGTGTGCCTGGTTGGGGCGGGGGGGGGTATATATGCATATTAAAGAATACTAAATCCTTACCTTCCATGGTAGGAAGTCAACAGATAATGCCCAAATCAGAAAAAACAAAATATAGCAATATAAGCACTTTTTCTTTCTCGGAAATATAGAAGTGTGGTAGCAGCTCATGCCTGAAATCCTAGCACTTTGGGAGGCCCAGGCAGGAGGATCACTTTAGGTCAGAAGTTCGAGACCAGTCTGGGCAAAACAGTGAGACCTCGTCTCTTAAAAAAAAACTGAAAACTCAGCCAAATGTGGTGATACACGCCCACAGTCCCAGCTACTTGGGAGGCTGAGCCAGGAGGATTGCTTGAGCCCAGGAGTTGGAGGCTGCAGTAAGCTATGAGGCACCATTGCACTTTGGATGGGGCAACAGAACGAGATCCTGTCTTTATTTAATTAATTAATTCAAAATAGGTTTGGGGGAAATAAATATTTCCTCTTACAGCCTGCACTTCTTTAGCATGACAAGAGGAAACTTAATTACATCTTAAGTATACATCTCTACTGAATCAATAGAAGTAAAAAAGATTTTTTTTTTCATATAAAATAAACATCTAGCTGGGCATGGTGGTGTGCCTAAAGTCTCAGCTACTCAGGAGGCCGAGGTAGAGGCATTGCTTGGGCCCAGGAGCTTGGGGACAGCCTTGGTAACATAGTGAGACCTCATCTATGTAACTAGCTATAAAACATTTATATTGCTACTGCAGCATAAGGCTGTTTCTTACAACATCTTTCCATAAAAAGCCTCCCAAGGGCACTACTCAGTAAGAATGACTGCCATGAGAATTAAGATAAGTCTAACTGGGATGGATTTTTTTTCCCTGTGATTATGATTTTGGTAAATAACCTACGAAACAGCTTTAACACTAAGCATCAAAGTTTCTTATGCCAAACCTCTTAAGTTAATTTCAAATATGAAAACAGTCATAAAAATAAATACACAATGTTAAAATTCCACCCATAAATGCTCTAACAGTACATCATGATGACAATGAAAGATACCCATACTGTACGCTTCCACAGTATTTACTATCTCAGCACCCTAAGAGACAGTAAACATGAAATTACCACATCAGAATGAACTCACCTATCATATTTTTCCGAAACACTAGTCAGAAAAAGGGCAATTAAAATAATTTTCAGTCTTTAATAGTAGATTAACAAGTCAGACCTGTATTTTAGTTACACCGTATTTTCAAATTGCCAGAAGGCGTTTCCTTACACATACACTGTAAATAGTCATAATGCTATGAATCCATGTATAGACACACATAAAAGCACTTTAAATTATTTTTTACCAATAAACACTATATTTGACAGAAATGTTACTTCCTAATTTATATTTTTTGGTTTTCCATGTACACAATCAAATAAAAAATCACACTAGTACATTTGTTCAATCAACTAATACTTGAGCTTCAAGTATAATGTGGAAATAAATCCCTTTGGCTACAAAGTCTGACTGATGTTTATGCCAAATTCTTCACTCCATTGCCAAGAATTCTGCAAGGATGCAAATGTCTCAAACATCCATTAAGAATACTGGAAGTTTTTTCATTATGAATGAGTTAAAATTTAATTTAAAAAGAAAAATAAATTTCATTCCAAGAATATACACTAAAACTACAAAATACTAGTGATAGAAATTAAAGACTTAAATGAAGAGATAAACTTTATTTATGAGTTGGAAGACTCAATATTAAAATGTCAATTCCTCTGATCTACAGGTTCAACACAATCCCAATCAAAATTCCAGCAGGGTTTTTCACAGAAATTGATATGCTGATTTAAAAATTCTTATGGAAATACAAAGATCCCAGAATAACCAAAACAAGTCTAAAAAAAAACAAAGTTGAAGAGCTAACACTATCTGATTTCAAGGATTTTTATAAAGTTACAGTAAATCAAAACAGTGTGGTACTGATGTAAGGATAAGCAAAAAGCAAGGCCCAGTGGCTAATGCCTATAATCCTAGCACTGTGGGAAGCCGAGGCAGGAGGACAGTTTGAGGCCAAGAGTTCGAGACCAGCCTGAGCAACAATTTGAGACTCCATCTCTACCAAAAAAAAAAAATTACAAAAATTAGCCAGGCGTGGTAATGTGCACCTGTAGTCTCAGCTACTCAGGAGGCTGAGCCATGAGGATTGCTTGAGCTCAGGAGTTTGAGGCTGCAGTGAGCTATGACGGCGCTGCTGCACTTTAGCCTGGGCAATAGAGCAAGACTCTGCCTCCGAAAAAAAAAAAAAAGGGGATAAGCAAATACATCAATGGAACAAAATAGAGAATCCAGAAATATGGATGATTGATTTTTTTTTTTTTTTTTTACCAGGCAGGGTCTCACTCTGTTGCCCAGGCTGGAGTGTAGTGACCTGATCATAGCTCCTTGTAACCTCAAACTTCTGGGCTCAAGTGATTCTCTTGCCTCAGCCTCCTGAATAGCTGAGTCTACAGGCTCATGCCATCAAGCTCAGTTAATATTTTTATTTTTTGTAGAGAAGGAGTCTTGCTATGTTGCCTAGGCTGGTCTCAAACTCCTAGGCTCAAATGATCCTCCTGCCTTGGCCTCCCAAAGTGCTGGGATTACAGGCGTGAGCCACCATGCCCTGCTGGACAACTGATTTTTTATAAATGCACAAAGACTTTTAGCAAAGGAGAAAGGACAGCCTTTTCAATAAATGGTGGTAGAACAAGCAGATATCCATATGCAAAAAATGAAACATACATATACAAAATTATCACACCATATATAAAAATCAATTTAAATGGATCATAGCTCTTAATGTAAAACCTAAATTATAAAACTTCTAGAAAAAAAAGAGAAAAATTTTGAAACCCTGGCTTAGGCAAAGGTTTCTTACACGTGACACTAAAGACACAGTCCCTAAAAAAAAATCAAATGGATAGACTGGACTTCACAAAAATTAAAAGCTTTTGCTCTGCAAAATATAATATTAAGAGAACAAAAAAAACACGCTACAGACTGGAAGAAAATCTTTGTACCATATATACTTGACAAAGAACTTGTATCCAGACATGTAAAGAATTCTCAAAACTCAATAAGAAAACAAACAACTCTGCAAAAACAGACCAAAGGGCCAGGCGTGGTGGCTCACGCCTGTAATCCTAACACTCTGGGAGGCCGAGGCAGGCGGGTTGTTTGAACTCAGGAGTTCGAAACCAGCCTGAGCAAGAGCGAGACCCCGTCTCTACCAAAAATAGAAAGAAATTAATCAGACAACTAAAAATATACAGAAAAAATTAGCCGGGCATGGTGGCGCATGCCTGTAGTCCCGGCTACTCGGGAGGCTGAGGCAGAAGGATCGCTTGAGCCCAGGAGTTTGAGGCTGCTGTGAGCTAGGCTGATGCCACGGCACTCACTCTAGCCTGGGCAAAAGAGTGAGACTCTGCCTCAAAAAAAAAAAAAAAAAAAAAAAATAGACCAAAGACCTGAACAAACACTTTACCAAAGAAGATACGTGGATGGCAAAGAACATGAAAGATGTTCAACGTCACTAATCCCTAGAGAAATGCAAACTAAAATCACAAGATACCATTACACTGCTATTAGAATGGCTCAAATTAAATTACCAAGTGTTGGCAAGAGGAACTGGATCTCTCATATATTGCTGGTGGGTATGTAAAATGGTACAACTACTTTGGAAAACATTTGATAGTTTCTCAAAAAGTGAAACATCTACCTACTATCTGATGCGACCACTCTTTGGTAATTACCCAAGAGAAAAAGAAATATATGTCCATACAAAGACTTGTACACAAATGTACATAGCAGCTTTATATGTAATAGTCAAAATCTGAAAATCCAAATGTACATCAACAAGTGAATAGACAAACTGTAGTATATCCACATAATGGAATACTACTGAGCAATGAAAACGAATGGACTACTGATACATGCAATAACATAAATGAATCTCAAAATAATTATGCTGAATGAGAGAAGCCGACAACAAAAGAGCATATACTGCTGATTCCATTAGTATAGAATACTAGAAAATACAATCTATAGTGATGGAAAGCAGATCAGTGATTTGCCTTGGGATGGGGAGTGGCAAGAGATGGGAGGGAGAATTAGAGTCAAGAGGAAATTTACGGGGCTGAAGGATATGTTAACTATCTTTATTTTGATTGTTTCACTGTGTGTATATAAAAACTTATCAAATTGTACATTTTAAATATATGCAGTTTATTGTATGTCAATTACATCCCTAATAAAACTGTTAAAAATAGTATTAAAAATATAATATTCTAAGGTAACATTTTTCTGATCAGAGTGTGTAATCAAGAATTGGAACCACAGTTGTAATACTACAAATTCATTAAGGTCAGAAACCATTTGTTTTTGGTTTCCTCCCCCTATTTCTCCACCCCTATATTCCTAACACAAAGGTAGCCTACTACCATGTCATTAAAGGCAGGGTCCCCTGCATAAAGAAAGCACTAAGTAAATACTTGCTAAATAGATTCACGGAGCAAAGCAATTTCTTGGCCTCAATGCAATTATATGGAGACTGGGAAAAATTTTAAACTCCATAAAATTTGTTTTTATTCCACTGGATATGTACCTGGAGACTCAGTTATCTCATGTAACATTATAAATGAAGGAATTTCCACTCTGTTTCTCTATTCCTACTGTCTACCAATGTTCACTTCTCACTTAGGGTCAGGGATCTTAATCAGGCGCTTTCTTGACAGGTTTTCACAATGTAGGTTTATTTAAAATGCAAGGAAGTACAGGCCAGGAATCTCATTCTATTTAACTTACTATTTGGTGACAGCTTACCATAAAACAATTAAATATATAAGAAAGAGTATTAGCTGAAGCAGAAACTTTTGTCATCAAAATTTTCCTTGAGCGGGGGCTCATGCCTGTAATCCTAGCACTCTGGGAGGCCGAGGCGGGTGGATCGTTCTGAGCTCAGGAGTTCGACACCAGCCTTAGCAAGAGCGAGACCCCGTCTCTACCAAAAATAGAAAGAAATTAATTGGACAGCTAAAAATATATATAGAAAAAATTAGCTGGGCATGGTGGCGCATGCCTGTAGTCCCAGCTACTCGGGAGGCTGAGACAGTAGGATTGCTCGAACTCAGGAGTTTGAGGTTGCTGTGAGCTAGGCTAACGCCACAGCACTCGCCCCAGGCAAGAGAGTGAGACTCTGTCTCAAAAAAAAAAAAAAAAAAAAAAAATTTCCTTGAATGAAATGAAATGACATATGATCTATAAGCACCTTCCCATAAAGGCAGGCAAAAGCCTGCAAAACCAGAAAAAGTATAGGCTAGAACAATAGTTCCCAACTTGTTTCAGTGGTAGAGCAGAACATGAAATATTGAGATACTTATATTTCATCATAGTTAGCAGGGACAATGTTAGTAAAAATAACTATATCAAACTATAGGCACACATTTATAAGAAAAAAGCAAAAAGCACAATAAGCCATTTTCCCTTTAAAACCTCTATATCTCTTCTTCATTTATTTTATAAACTCTCATTACTCACTAGCAAGTAAACTGCAACAGATACCAAAGTTTTTTT
This sequence comes from Indri indri, assembly GCA_004363605.1. Taxonomy (NCBI): domain Eukaryota; kingdom Metazoa; phylum Chordata; class Mammalia; order Primates; family Indriidae; genus Indri; species Indri indri. The sequence goes on along the minus strand of RJWJ010000664.1, from coordinate 94,897 downwards.
AATTATGAGAGAAAAACAAAATAGAAAAAAATAATAATATTGGTGCTTTTTCCCCTGTGAACTGGAAAAAGATTATTATTACTTTCTTTTATGCTAACCTTAAAAATCCCCCTGGCCGGGCACGCACGGTGGCTCACGCCTGTAATCCTAGCACTCTGGAAGGCTGAGGCGGGCGGATCGTCCTGAGCTCAGGAGTTCGAGACTAGCCTGAGCAAGAGCGAGATCCCGTCTCTACTAACAAAAATACAGAAAGAAATTATCTGGACAACTAAAAACATATAGAAAAAATTAGCCGGGCATGGTAGCACATGCCTGTAGTCCCAGCTACTCAGGAGGCTGAGGCAGTAGGATTGCTTGAGCCCAGGAGTTTGAGGTTGCTGTGAGCTAGGCTGACACCACAGCACTCACTCTAGCCAAGGCAACAGAGTGAGACTCTGTCTCAAAAAAAAAAAAAAAAAAAAAAATCCCCGGGCCAAACACCCACATCCATCAGCATACTACCCAGAGTACTATATGTACTCTTTCTTAAAGAAGAGCTGCCTGACAAGGTGCTTGCACACAAGGGGTAAAGCAAGTTCTTTCTCCTTTCTCACTTTTCCTTTCACAATTGCCCTCCTCCCACTTTACTGAAGAAAGGCAGATCTCTCACTTAGTTTAAAACTCACTGTGGTATGTTGTTCTAGGGTGCAATAAATAAATAAATAAATAAATAAATAAATAAATAAATAAATTCTAGGATACTAAACAAAGACAATTATGAATATTTTCACTTAAATATATTACATCTCCATCCCTTAGCCCACTGTCAAAAAATACATCCTCCTGAGGGGATAGGCCCATGAAAACAAAGAAAAGAGAGCATCTTTAAGAAATATTTAAGGGCCGGGCGCGGTGGCTCATGCCTGTAATCCTAGCACTCTGGGAGGCCGAGGCAGGTGGATCGTCCTGAGCTCAGGAGTTCGAGACCAGCCTGAGCAAAAGCGAGACCCCGTCTCTACCAAAAATAGAAACAAATTAATTGGACAGCTAAAAATATATATAGAAAAAAAAAAATTAGCCGGGCATGGTGGCGCATGCCTGTAGTCCCAGCTACTCGGGAGGCTGAGACAGTAGGATTGCTTGAGCCCAGGAGTTTGAGGTTGCTGTGAGCTAAGCTGATGCCACGGCACTCGCCCCAGGCAAGAGAGTGAGACTCTGTCTCAAAAAAAAAAAAAAAAAAGAAATATTTAAGGCAATATTATAACACCTTCATTCAGGAGAAAAAATCCAAAGCATGCTTTCATACCTTATCTATCTATCTGTCTTACTATTAATACTTGAATTCAGAAGTGAGATAGCTGGCATATGGCACATAGTAACATTCATTTGACTTAAAAATTAAATCAAACTTTGACAAAAGATAAATATGATTAGGGTGGCTGGCTTAACAATTAAAACCGACTTTGCTAATTAAGTCATGTGGTAGATATTTTCCATAAAATAATGTCTGGTAAGCAGAATTCCAAGATGGCCCCCAAAATTCCCACCCCCACTGGTATACATGCCCTGTACAGTCCCTTCTCCTTGAGTACAGGTGGAACCTGTGAATATGATGGGATATCATTCCTGTGATTAGGTTACGTACATGGCAAAGGTGGCTAAGATTTTTATTAATTGACTTTGAGTTCATCAGAAAGGAGAGTATCCTGGGTGAGGCTGACCTAACCAGATGAGTCTTTAAAACTGGTCTAGAAGTATGAGATAAGGGGTAGTAGCAGATGCATTCCTGTTGACCTTGGAAGAAGCAAACTGACATGTTACGGTGAATGTCACATGGCAAGAAATGGCAGGTGGCCTTTAGGAGCTCAGTCCTGTAAGTGCAAGGAAATAAATTCTGCCAATGATCACATGAGCTTGGAAGAAGAGCCCAAACCTCAAATGAGACCACAGCCGCACCCAAAACCTTGACTTCAGCTTTGTGAGACCCTAAGCAATGTCCAGCTACACTGTGCCTAGACTTCTTACCTATAGAAACTGTGAGATAATAAATGGGTTTTATATTAAGCCAATATATGATAATTTGTTATCCAGCAACAAAAAGCTAACACAATGAGTTAGACCGGCAGCTCCAAAAATTCGAGGAAAATATATTTCAAAAATGTGATAAGATAAAGTGCATTTTATCAATAAATACTGTCTTGGCTAAACTGTACTGAAGTTAATACTGTTTTTATTGTCCCAATTTTTTTTCAGTATATTGGATTAAACAAAGTACTCTAAAGACTAGATAACAAATTATTTTCCAGGTCAAGTGGTTTCCAATTTTTTACCTCAAACAAAACTGAAGGAGAACCCAACTGAGTTGCTGGTTGACAGATCATTAAAAATCATTTCTGATGATAGATTTACTATATAATTTGAAAGAATTATATAATTTGGAATACAATTTGAAAGAAGCTTAAAAATTGGCTTTGATTGCTTTAAATTTTTCTTCTATTTATGCTAACAAGGGTTCTCAGGGCTTACATCTATAAAGTGGAAAACAGGAATAGAATTGATGCTGAACTCTGATTCACTTTAGCTAGACTCTCTCTCTCATTATAGCATTAAGTAATATTCACCCATGAAACATGAACTAATTTAAAAATAATGCAGTTATACAGATGTTATTGAGAAATGCATATTCAATAAAGCTTTATGGTTATTAATTATTTTTCAAAATTCATAACATTTATATTTCTTTGATTGACTATGTCCTATCAACTCGAGATCAATTCAAAGGAAGGTTTTAAAGCTTTATGATCATAGGAGAAATCTTTAAAAATTAAATATATGGACTTTTTTGTTGTAAAGAAGTATTAATACAAAGGAAGGATCAAAGACATTTTTTTTTTAGAGACAGGGTCTCCACCGTTGCCCAAGTTGAAATGCATGATACAATCATAGCTCACTGTAAACTCCAACTCCTGAGCTCAAATGATCCTCCTTCTCTACCTCCCAAGTAACAAGGACTACAGGCACATGCCACTGCACCCCGATAATTTTTCTAAAAATTTTTTTGTAGAGACAGAGTCTCCCTATGTTGCCCAGACTGGTCTCAAACTCCTGGCCTCAAGTAATCCTCCCACTTGAGGCTCCCAAAGTGCTGGGATTATAGGTGGAGCCACCACACCTGGCCAATCAAAGCCTTTTTTCCTAAAAATATTATATTAGAATATAACTGGCTGGGTGTGGTGGCTCACACCTGTAATCCCAGCACTTTAGGAAGCCGAAATGGGAGGATCACTTGAGGCCAGGAGTTTGAGACCAGCTTGGGCAATAGCAAGATCTCGTCTCTACAAAAAATTAAAAATTAAAAAAAATTAGCCAGGCATGGTGGCACACACCTTTAGTCCCAGCTACTCCAGAGGCTGAGGCAGGAGGATCACTTGAACCCAGGAGTTTGAGGTTGCAGTGAGCTATGATGATGACACTGCACTCTAGCCCAGGCAACAGAGCAAGACCCTGTCTCGAACAAGAAAAAAAAATTTTAATTTAGAATATAATTGTGTGGGAGAAGCAGAATGAAAAGTTCACAGAAAAAAAAAGAACAATGTAAAATTTCCAACTGTTAAAAAAACTTTGTCATGTGTATTTTAAAAGGATGACAGTAACAAATTATTTGGGCATTAAGATTCCATTTGAAACACTTAAAAGATTGATGAACTGTTTTACTTTAAAATATCAATATTTGTAACATATATAAAATTATATCCACTACAACTATTTAAACTTAAGATGAAAATTTCTAGATGTCAACATAAAAATGTGCAAGTTTTTCAAAATTCTTTTGGATATACACAGCAAAAAAGTTAGAAAACTCCCAGTTTAGGAGAAAGAATCAAGAAAAGATTCAGTGTTGCTAAGATGCAAGCCTGGTGTGAAAAAGGGGGTAAGATGATGATTAGGTTTCTGACTTGAGAACTGGATATACCATTTATACTGAAGACGCAGGTTTATGGGAGAAAATAACAGTTTGGTTTATATATTGAACATCTGTGAACAGTTATGTGAGACTGTCCCAGAAGCAGAGAGATGTAGCTGTTTCTAATAGGCTGCAAGGGAAGGCATCTCTAAGCAGAGGATGTTTGACTATAAAGACCTGAAGGAAGCAAAAGGGCCAGCCATGTGATTATCTGAGGGAACGGCATTTCAGGCAGAAGACATAGAAAGTACAAAAGTCTTAGACTAAAACATGTCTGTGTGTTACAGGAACAAGAAAGCCAGTGTGGGGCAGGAGTAGAGCAAACAAGGTACAGTAGTAAATGAGGTCAGAGAGGTAAAGAGGGGCAGGGAGCACCACCACAATGCCCCGGGCCTAGCAGACCACTGAGAAGACTTGAACTTCTATTCTGAGTGCTGAGAAAGTTTTGAACAAAGGAGTGATGTGATCTCACTTATCTACTATGCTGAGCAAAAACCAAATGGAGCAAGAGTAGAAGAGAGGAGACCAATTAAACGGCTTTCTCAGTACTCCAGGAGATTGGTGATGATGACTTGATTCCAAGTGGTAAAAGTAGAAAAGTCTAAAATGGTGACTGAATATACTTATAGTCTCAGGTAGAGCTAAAAGGATTTGCTGACAGATTAGATGTGTGGTCCAAAAAAAAAAAAAAAAAAAAGAAAGAAAGAAGAAAGGCAATATTCAAGAATAACTTAAGATTTTGAGTTTGAGCAACTAGAAAGATCAAGTAGCCATTTACTGATACATGAACGACTACAAAAGGAACAAGTTTTGTGGGGAAGAGAAGGAGTTCAGCATTGGTTGAGATGCCTATGTGGGAGGATCGAGAAAAAAACTGGATATCCAAGTTTAGGAGAGAGGTCTGAGACAGAAATATAAATTTGTAAATTATTAAATACAGATGATATGTGAAGCAATGAGGCTGGGTGGGATCGCCAAGGGAGCAAGTGTAAATAGAAACAGAAGTCTAAAAACTAAGCTCTGAGGAGGTCAGAATGATGTGGTCGGGAAGATGAGGAGGAATCAAAAAAGAAGACCTAGAAGGAGTATCCAGAGAGAGAAAAAAAAACAGAAGAGTTTGGTATTCTGTAGGCCAAATGATGCACAGAATTCCAAAAAGAGAAAGAGATCAACTGTCAAATGCTGCTAATGGGTCAATTAAGAAAGAACTACAAAGTACTTTGTAAGTAAGAGGCAGTGTTTGAATTTGCAAAATGACTTAATGAAGAAAACTAGGGTACAGAAAACTTTACTTGGAAGAGCTAATACTAGCGGCTCTTATCTAGATCATTGATGTTATTTTCATTGCACTGATTTACTTCCACATGTTAAAATGTGAAGTGAATAACACTTTATACATTTCAAAAAGCTTTCTACTTACTATCACATGTTTTTATGCAAAAGAGGAAAAGAACTTTAGGTTGTTAATTGTTAACGCGACTACATGAGATAATGCTAAATCCATTAGTTAACATTAAAATTCCTCTCTGATTCAAATATTCAGGCTAATAGAGGATATAATCAAACTACTATTCCCTAGAAAGAGAGGCCACGGTTAATATAAAGACCATACACTTGATCTATGTCAAGTGGTAACACAGGTAATGCTTTGGATAGTCAGCATAAAACACTTTAATGGAATATTATTGTTCCAAATGTACCATACCAAAATTAAACTAAAAACAGAAGAAGGGTACTAAATCATGGTTGACAGGGAGCCAAATGCCGCAAGTTAAAATGCATTCCTAATGCTCATCCAGTTCTGGCTGAACCCCTTGGGTCAGTTTGGGTCATTATTAGTTTGGAATAATTCCAAATGACTCTCTCAAGTTCTGTTGTTACATTCAGTGGCTTCAGGAATTCCAGAACAGGCCTCATGTCACAAAACTCATAGGATCTCTAATCAGCTTCTGGCTTTGACTTGGAGTAATCTTTTCAAAAAGCAATTCTGATCAAGTTAATTTAGTTACTTTGTACATAAATGATAACCCTACAGAACTCAGGCACCAGAGACCTAAACTCAGTGTACCAATAGTCTGCCACACTGGCCTCCTCTCTTCATTCTCTTGGTTCTTTAAAACAAGTCATGTTCCTACCTTTCTCTCGGCCTCAAATCTTTTTTCCCCCTTTGTTTTGTTAATTCCTATTGCTCTTTCAGATAATTGTTTAATGCTTTATTGTCTGTCTCTCCCAGGCCTCTCTGCCACAGACATTTAGAATGGAAGCTTTATGACAGCAGGGGCCTTGATACATCCTTAGTATCAAGAATAGCACATGACCTAACACATGGGAGGCCCTCAGTAATATATATGAATACGTCCTCTAGAACGCAGAACAAATGTTACTTCCTTAAAGAAGGCTTCTTTGACTCCCTTATACATCAGTGACATCAATTTCATTCTCTCAAATCACCCTATACTTTTCTTGTGGGCCCCAGGCAATCTTCTAAAGTGAATTTCCAATAGACATTGGTACAAAGGCAGAAACACTAGAATTTCACAAAGCATTTCTGAATCAAAGCCCTCAGCCTCTTTTTTTCCTTGCCATAGACAACTTATTAATTAATCCAGACATTCTCTCACACCTCTTGTCTTTTAGACAGATATCTAGGAGCAAACTGTCATGGGGTGGGAGGTGGATATTTAACCTAAATCAAATTAGACTCAGGAACAAAGTAATTCAACCAATTCTTTCTAGCTCTCTCTGACATTTGTAACTACAGATGGCAAGACAACAGACATTTACTTTTCCATGGCTAGCCTGGTGAAGAACACCTTACCAAAAAGGCATCTACAAGTGGTAACACAGTAATTCTTTGGATAGTCAGCATAAAACACCTTAATAGAAATATCAGGGACTGAAAAACCTGATAAAATGATTTTAAGGCATATTTCCCATACAAAGAAGGCCGATTTATCTTGGCACACAATCAAATAACAAGCACAAAGTACCAAAGGCATTTCAAAGACAGAGACTAATAAACTACATTTACAAATATATCCATGCTCTTTTTTCCCCCCAGTAATATGATAGCTTCAGTGTTCTTGGGGAGTAGTGGTGAAGGCATTTATGTTCCTGGCTCTTTTAGGGAAGATGCATAATTTAGCAGTAATGTAACAATCCATGTATTATCCATTAGTAATGCCATTTCACTCTGTTTTGTAGCTCTCTGTGTTTTTAAATACCCTGGGTGAGGTTGTACTAATATTTTAAAAGTTAAAGAACAAACAAGTTAAAGACCACATTTCTATTTCTGAAATTATTTTTCCATAAATCTATTTTTCAATCTTTATGCTTCTACATAATGCAATGAAACAATGTTTTTTTACAATCCCTTGCATTTTCAATGTTGACAAGAGTGATTCTGGCAAATATATATACACATATATATTCAGTTTTCATAAAGATTAACCAAAACTTGAAAAATAAACAAAAGAGAATAGTAAGTACTTTTCAGTGCAGTGCTATCCTTGAACCTTCGGTTACTTTCTATTGACTAGGCTATTTTACAAACCTATAAGATTAACTTACAGATTTTTGGCTGGTAGAGATGGAAATAATTTTTATACAGTGGAAAAACTTATCCCTTTATGTTCTTTTAGGATATTAGCAAATTCTGTATCTAACCCAGCAATCTTAATATTCCCTTATTAAATTGCCTATACCTACCTCCTCAAATTTTCAAATGAGGTGGCTTTAACATTGTACTAGTTCCCTCATTAAGTAATGAATTAAATCAAAATCACTGATACAAATTCATTTACATATGCATGAAAGTCATGATTTTACCTTTCTGAAAATTATATTTTAACAAAGTTTTGGAGGTTCCACCAAGATGCCCAAGTGGACTAACCTGACAGAGCTGATTAAACTACATTGCTCCTTTCACAGACACACAAAAATATTCCTTACAGCTCTGAGCTCAGAAATATCTCGATTACATAAACCAAAACCTCAAAATTTAGAATTTTCAGTCTAAATGGTAAATACCTTTACAACAGGGCCTTGACTTTTTAAAATTTGTCTTTGTATTCTTAGTGTCCAGCACAGTGACAAGTAGCTAAAATGTGTTTAATAAACATTAAGTGACTGAAGGAAGGTAGAGTACACATGTTCAACGGAAACACCGACTGAAGGAAAGAAATATTACAGTCACTCCTACTAGTCTTTTGTAACTATCTGGTCAGCTGGAGGGGGAAGCCAAATTCTAGATGCTCTGAATGTAAAGACAGAGCCTCCCCCAAAATGGCAGAAATTCTGATTGTACAAAGATATGAGTGGCAGATAAATATCAGAATTTAAAACTTCCTGCAAAGAAAGAGCGGACCTCTGACTCCTTAAGAGTTACAAATCTTAGCAGACACTACAAGCCTAAAAGTTGCAATGCACCAAATAACACAATACTGGACATAATCCGAATTACTTTCGCCTAAAATTTTCCAAAAATATAAAAAACATTTTCTGTGGGAATGTATCTCAATTCTATAATAACAGTAGGTTAATAAATTAATAGAAATTGCTTTTTTAAATTCACCTCAAAAGACCGAATTTTCTTAGATGTATTTATTTCATAAACAAAGCATATGCCAGAATTGTGGAATATGATAACATAGTGTCTACAAGGCACTTGAGTACTAAGAAAACAAGCACAACATACAAATGGAAAGTAATAGCACCAAAGCAATGAATTAGGACTGGAAAATAATCCTGGCTTTGTTTCTGGCCTAACCTGAAAAAGTAAATCTGTACCTGTTCGTGAAGGATTATTAGAGTCACAGCTACCTACTGAATAAATTATGCAACACATACCCAAATACTATTTGCTCCTAGACAGTTCTAATGGATATATACCTGCATCACACCACCAACAATATACACCTACCTGATAAGTGCACTCACACTACTGTGCGGTCAAAAGGCTAATTACTATGTAAGCATTTCCCCCTTTACTTTTAATTCAGACCAAAGTTCATTATCACTACTCAGCACACTATTCATTGCTTTCCCAGAATTGGGTTGTACATGGAAGGAAGGTCAATTTAATTTAATACTTTAGCACCTGGCACACCAGTGAAATGATAACTGTTTAAGCTGCCTCTAGTCACCTCCACCAAGTTCTTTAAAAAGACATGACTTAATATTTGCCCCAAGGAAAGCAATACCTCCTCACAAGAATTATGAAAATAATGGAAATCTGAAACGCTCAGTGCATGAAGAAAATGTGTTTACCTTTAAAATACACTACTTCTTTTCATTTACAGAAATTTAATGTATGAAGATTTATTTTTTAAGTGCAGTCATTTAAATTAATCTTTTCCCCCTTTATTACTTTAAAATTTATTCTTGGTTACTTTGCACAAAAGGCAGAAGGGACTAAGTTTGCATCATTGGCAAAGAGAGCCCCTACCAGCAGGCAGACAGCTAATCTTGCACCCATTTACAGTTTTTAAATTTGTCCTGACTTTGTAAAAGGATTTATTATAAAAATGATAGTATGGTTATCACCTAAATTACACAGAGGAAGACTGACACCATCTACAGGAGAGATGCACCTTAGCAATGCACCCAAACTTGAAAGATTGATTTGTATAACCTGAACCTTTTTTGTTCCTTAAAATGATTCCAAGTTCTAAATTGCACCCAGTGAAGAAATTGACCAAATTTTATAAGGTAAATCTCTTATAAATAGGTAAGACATCTTTTTGCGGGAAGTGGAGAGGCGCTTTAAATTCACCTCAAGAACTGTAAAATGAATACGAATATTATGAGTCACTGACATTTCACACATGGGAAACATCCATGTTACAAAAAAAACCATTGCCTCATAAGTGAGTGGACACCCTTGACAAGCAAATTGCCTAGGGGGAACACTCCCAAAGAACTTAATTAAAAGTAATTACCCGGCCTGAAAATGTGCTTTTGTTTCAGAAACTGTCTAAATACCAGCGGGACTTTCTCCTACCCGAATCCAGCCTGAGGACAACAAATTGGTCAACGGCGGAAGTTGCCTGACGAAATGACTGCAACATGAAATCCAGTTTTATGATCATAACAAACCCTTCCTTCCGGGACCAGGCAAAAAAAAAAAAAACTTGAGAAAACGTCCTTCTGGATGCAACAGGCAATTATGAGCACCCCCGTAGCCAGCCAAACAGCACCAGTTCGGCCGTGGGGACTCGATACTGGGAGTACGAGCTGCTCCCGTTAGAATCTCGGGGGGCCGCGGGCCGGGCACCCCGCCCGTCTGCCGCCCGCTCGCCGACGCCGCCCCGGCACCTCCCTCGGTCCCCGCGGCCGCCTCGGCCCCAGCACTGACCTTCCGCAGGGCCGAGACCAGCAGTCCCCGCCATTTCGGACTGTTCTCTTCGCTGAAGAACTCGTAAGGCTGCGGCGCCTGCTGCATGGCCCCAGCGGCAGCGCCTCCGCATCGGGGGCGGCCCACGGGCCGAGCCGGGCCGGTGGCCTGACAGGCAGGGCGCGGGCCGCCTCGCCTCGCCGGCGGCCGCCGCCTCCCGCCCGGGCCGAGGCTACGGCCGAGGCGGCTCGGAGGCGGCGCCGGCGGGCGGGCGGGGGCCCCAGAGGCGGCTTCCTTGGCCGGGCGGCCCTCGCCCCGCGCAGCGCCGGCAGAGGAAACGCAGCGGCCCGCGAACTCGGACGACCTCCTTTCCCCGCGGCGCTGGCCCGCTGCTCGGGCGGCTCCTCCTCCTTTGTCTGGGTTCTCAGCCCGGCGGGGGTACCGCTGGCCTGGCCCCCGCCCGACTCCCGCTACGGCCGCGGCGGGCGGTGAGCGGCGGCGGCTGCTCGTCTCCTCATCGCCTCATCCCCGCCCTCCCAGCCGACACCGCCGCCCGGCCCGGCCGAGTCACCTCCAGAGGGCCCTGGGGGCCGACCGGGCGTGCGCGTCGGGAGAGCCAGCCCCACTCTGGCGCGCACGGTGCCGGCCACCGCCGCCGCCCCTTCAGCAGCCGCGCAGAGCGCCCCGGGGCCGCCGCCGAGCGCCGGGTCCCAGCAGTCGCGGCTTGGCCCGCCCCCTCGGCCCTGCGCTCATTATCCCGAGTCGCCGGAGAAGTCCTGCACGGAGCATGCGCGCCGCGGAGCGGGCAGAGGCGCCGGCCAGGCGGTGGGGTGCGGGGCCCGGGGGCCCAGGCGGGAGGGGAGTCCACCTCTCCTGGGGCCTTTGCAGGGGGCCTGCTCCAGAGAGACTCTCCAACTTATGCATATGCTCCCTTCTCTTGACCTTCCTAAGGCAATCCTGACTCCGTGCCACTCTTGGCGCGCCTAAGTCCCAGGACTGCAGTCGTGCGTGATAGTACAGGGATTTGGAGAGAATACGGGCATTCAGGCTGCACGCAGTATTTAACGTATTTGTGCTCTACTTGGCTTCTTTGTTTATATATGTACTCTATGTGTATACAAAGTGTATACTATATGTAGCATATAGTTACTGTATAGGAGATAGTAACTGTTTCATAGGGTGGCGGTGTGGGGACCGAAGCATGGAAAGCACACGGTGGTAGGGCCAGAAGAAGCAGAAGACAATGATGTTGATCAAGCTTGAACTTAAAGATCTTTGACTTGCACGAACCCGTGTGTTTACAGAAACATAATGTTTTTGTAAAACTTTCAAAAGATATTTTCTTTATCATGTCTCCAAATCGTGCAGGTTTCGGGTACTGCAAAACCTGGATCCACCCCTGGGATGCACTTACACTCCATTAGCAACCAAGAAAAGATCTACTGACCTTAAGCTTTTCTGAATTGAAGAGGCATAGACTTTGGAAACTACATCATTACCACAGATTCATCCCTCTAAAGATGCTGAGCACATGATTTTTAACAGGTTGTAAAAAAGACAGTCATTTACTCCCTGACCTCAGCCACCAGCAGTGAGGAAGGGAAAGGAAGAACAGAGTGCAAAAAATAACTCAGTGCTACAATTCAGTTCCAGGATCAGTAGCTAAGCAATTATTCTCCCCAAATCATGCACCATTTTGTCATTTTGGCAAAGTCAGTAAGGCAAAGTTGGAAAACTTAAGAGATCATTTTTCTAATCCAAGTATCCACTAAATCAAGAATGTCCTCTAATAAATGGCCACATCCATTCCCATGTACTTGGGATAAAAGGTAGGACAGTAAAACCCTTGTATTTCTCCAATTAATTTTTCAGTCTGTGAGCACAAAGACTTTGGCTTATATAGAGGGTCCTTATTTTCTCTCCTATTCCCAGACCCCAGCTATAAACTACTAGAATGTCAGACTACTAGGCTGTGGCTGTATTTTCTCATAGGAGAGTAAAGCTGTTAGTGAGAAATTTCATTCTTGGCCAAAGATATTGGAAAGCTTTTCTGGGCCAAATCTGGCCTGACAACACATTTTGTTTAGCTAAGGCTGTACTTACAAATCTTTAAATTGTTAACATTTTAAAATCAAGAGGTTTCATATAAAAATCTGTATTTCCATCTTCACTTGACAAAGATCTGGCAGCACTGGGCCCCACTGCATTCGTGCAAGGGAATAATCAGCGGACGCTGGGTAGTGGCTGCCCTGTTTAGAAAAGTATGCTGTCCCATTTCCAGTTGGCTATACTCTCCACCTGGCACTCTTCACCCTTTTATGTAACCTGCCTAGTCTCTACAGGCATCTGAGTTGTGATCTCTGGGCTAGGCAAACAGAAATTTGATCCACGTGCATGTGGAAAATAATCCAAGAATGACAGCAGTGAAAAGTTTCCCAACCAGACAAATGGGCCATCTAGAAAAAAATGTTGGATCCATATCCTGCACTCTACACTCAGATAAACTCCAGGTATGTCAAAGATTTAAATGTAAAACATAAAACGAGAAAATAATTTGTTTATAACCTCAGAGTGCAAAGGACCTTTTCACTATTACACAAAATCTAGAAAATTGATAAATTTGATTTTTAAAAATGTATGGCAAAAAACATCACCTCCAGATTAAAGGCAAATGACAAACTGGAAAATATATCTGCAACTCATTTTTGAAGTTACTTTCCCTAACATATAGAAAAGCTCCTACAAATTAATAAGACTGAAACTTAAAAAAGGAAAAAGAATATGAAAAGGGAGTTCACAGAAAAAAAATATGTCTCTTAAACATATTGAAGATGCTCAACTTCACTCATTTTTAAAAATGTAAATTTAAGTTATACTGAGTTATCATTTTTCGCCTATTAAGATATTAACAGCATAGACTAAAAAGTTTGATTACACACTATGATGGTGAAGATATGAGGAAACAGGCATTCTAATATATTATTGATGGGAGTATAAATTGTTTCAACTTTTGTCAAGAGCAACTAGATGATATCTATACCAGTTTCAAAGGTACATACCCCTTGACCTAGAAAATTCTAGGAATATTTCCTATAGGTATACTTGCTCATATGTAGAATTACTTAGAGACAAGGTTATTCTTTGCAGTGTTGTTTGTTATAGCAAAAACAAAACAAAAAACCCTCTAGAAATAAACAATTTAAATAATCATCAGTTGGAATTGGGGACCGGTTCAATAAAAAATAGTAAATCCAGACAGTGAAACCTATAAAGTTATTTAAGAATAACCAGGCCTTTGTCCTCCAATACATAATGCAAATTGAAAAGAGCAGGATATATAGTATAGTATTGTAGAGTGTGGTACCACTTGCATATAAAAAAGGCAGTATTTTATTATGTAAGTATATAGTATTTTATTACATAAGTACTTTATTAAATAAATACAATTTTTCTGCAAGGCTACAGAGATTTTTGTTGCCACAAAGATCAAAAACTAGGTGGCTGGGTAAGAGAGGGAGACTTTTCACCGTATACCTTTCTGTGACTTTTGAATTTTCAGTCATATGAATATGGTACTCATTAAAAACATCGATTAATTAAAAAGGGCACCATTTTTTGTTGTTTGTTTGTTCTGAGACAGGATCTCACTCTTGATATATTGCCCAGGCTGGTCTTGAACCCCTGGCTTCAAATGATCCTCCCATCTCAGCCTACCAAAGTGCTAGGATTACAGGCATAAGCCACTGTGCACAGCCTAAAAGATATTTTTTTAAAGGAAAAATTTACAGCCTGATTATAAACATTTGCTTCAAGTGTTAAAAAATGAAAATATTAAACACACTGATACTATAAGAAGGAGGCCTATGTATATATAACAAAAAGCTCAATCATAAATTTGAACTGAAATTAACATGCTAATTATCATAATAATTTGATAGTAATTTTGCTTGTTGCTTTTGAATTTAGAAAGGCTTTTGGGAGATAACTTAATAACCTAAGCACATTTTAAGTTTTAAAAGGCAGTTAAAACTTTACCACTAATATTCTCCCACTGAAAAACATTTTCAAGAAGGACTTACTCAACATTTCTCCCATTTACTCTCTCATACTTCCTCAATTTATTTAAAGCTACAAGTGCTGCCAATCAGTTGCAAACCAAAGCAATGCCACAGCTAGCTCTGGTCCTCTTACGGTCCACCTGCCTGAAAGAAGTTGGAGCAGATACTCAGACAGACATCCTTTTATGGGTGGCTCATGACCAGAAGCCCAACCCCCTGCAAGAGACAGCATACCAAAAATGTCATCCCAAGAGAAACTATAATTTTGTATGAAATTCCAAAAGATTGATTTATTGTGCCCCCCACTAAAAAAACAAAAACAAAAACAAAAATAAACCACTGTGTGTTTATATGCTACGTACAATCTTCTATTGAACAGACATAATATTTCCTGGTGCTCTGGGGTATGAAGATGACACTGAGGTCACCCAGATACTGCCACCACTACCTGATGGAAAATCATTTTTTGTGAGGAAGTAGCTGTTCCAGACACCAACTCTTACAATAAAGGTGAAAGGAAAAGGCATCATTCAAGTTCTTGTTATTTATGGGATAGCAATAAAATCCTTCCATGTTCTGACAGTTATAAAGTTGATCTGTCAACAATGAATGTATTCATAATCTTTTCAGTACAGCTCCCAGCCAGGGGTGTGTTTGTCAGCAATCATCTGTGTGTATTGATCCTAATCACAGAATAGGGAACTTGGTAAGGAGAAAAGAAATAAGACAGATACTGACCTGTTTGCCCCAAAGTGTTAACAATTATAATAATTTGCCTAAGGTGTTTACTATTTGTGCCTAATTACTAGGTGTGATGAATATAGTATATAGCAGGCAACATACATTCTACCCTCCTACTAACTCAGAGATTGGAAAGCTAAAAGCCATATTTCCTAGATTCCCTTGCAGCCAGGGTTCTGAATATGATTTAGGTTGGGCCTCTCAATTACACAGGATTGAGATCTAGAAGGTAGAAGTGAGTTAGAAGCTGCAATTCTGATATTTCTGCTGGCAAGCATCATTCAGTCATTAGTTTTGTGCAGCAGCAGCAACAGCTAGACTCACTGTGTGGCAGTTCCCTGTTTGTGGAACATAGTTGTTTTGAAACTGCTCTCTTGGTGGCTTGGTTCTGTGGTGTGGCTTTGGAACTTGTTCCTGAAAACTGAACCTAGAGGCTACTACATCAGTCTTCTAATGATTTTGTATGCCTTAGGATAAATTTATTCTTTTTTAACTAGCTAGAAGGGATTCTATTCTCTGCAACTGAACCCAAAATAGTATACCAAACAACACAAACCTCCTCCCTCAGGAGTAGGAAATGTGGCATATGCTCGTTTATACCACTAAACCACAACAAAGTGTTTTTATGATTACAATACTATAATCTATTCACCGATAATCAAACTTTAGTTTTTTGATGAAATCCACATTTACTTTCTACTTAGGAAAAAATAGTGTGATCCTTTGGTGTGATCCATTGATGTGATCCTCTTAAAAACTCCTGTTGCTACTCCTGGAAGCTATTTAAATAGCCTAGAATAACCTTCCAGATTCCCTTCAAGCCTGTGGTTCTCACCTAGCATATCCATTCTTAGAATAAATGCCATCACTATATGCTCTTTCTATAGGAAAGTACTATCCTCTCAATTAGAAATGCTGGTAGAACCTTGAAATCCTTAAATCATGTCAACCTTTCTAAAATAACATTAAATACTAGGCTTTTTCTTTCTTTAATTTCAGAAAACTTACCAAGTAATTTTGGAGAGAAATCTAAATTAAAATTGTGTTCAGGCTGGGCGCAGTGGCTCACACCTGTGATCCTAGCACTCTGGGAGGCCAAGGCAGGTAGATTGCTTGAGCTCAGGAGTTCAAGACCAGGCTGAGCAAGAGCAAGACCCCATCTCTACTAAAAAATAGAAAAATTAGCTGGGTGTCATGGCATGTGCCTGTAGTCCCAGCTACTCAGGAAGCTGAGGAAGGAGAATCGCTTGAGCCTAGGAGGTTGCAGTGAGCTACAATGACTCCACTGTACTCTACCCGTGGCCACAGAACAAGACTCTGACTAAAGAAAAATTAAAGAAAGAATAAAAGTATGTTAAAAAATTAATTAAAAGTGCTGTAATGTAAAAATTCATTACAGGAGTGGTGGTTCACTCCTATAATCTCAGCACTTTGGGAGGTTGAGGCAGGAGGATCGCTGGAGACCAGGAATTCAAGATCAGCCTGGGCAACATAGTAAGAACTTGTGCCTACCATAAAAAAAAAAAAAAAAGTCATTACCAACCACAAAACTTTAACAAAGTAAAAGCAAACAGCATCTTTATATCCCCCAATTCCAAAGCACAAAGTGGAACAACCTTTTCCTTTTGGCCTGTAATCAACATGCTTGGTTCTGAATGTTCAGAAGAATCCACGCAATCAGAACTTTGTACATGTCCCAGCTGGATTGATTGATCAAGAATCTAAGAAAAAGATAGGCAATCAAAGGATAAAGATCTAGGCATCTTGGGAAAAAGCAATTGGTATGTGGCCAGTGTGGTTTGGAAAGCCTGCCCCAATCCTACTCAGAGATCCAAAACTGCCCTAGTTCATAAACTGATATCCCCATAGGACACCTCTTATATTCCCAGTGAACAAATTTAAGTAAATTAACTCTGCAAGGCACAAAAGAAACCACCACTACTGTAGCCCTTTCATTCTACTTCATCACTCTTTCAGAACAACAAGGTTAAAAGAGTTTATTCTTAAGATACAGTTTTAAGCAGAACTTGGCTGAAAGTCAAGGTTCTCTAGTGAGAGAAGTCCCTCTGTTAACACTGTCCCTCAGGTCTTTCCCTAAATTCAAAGTTGGGCTCCCTGGGCAACCCAAGGTATACCATCACACACCTCTCTTGCCACATCTAAAAGGTAAAATTTCTCATTTTATCCAAAGAACAAAAGAAATAAGGTAACTCTGATGTGAGACCCTTCCCTTAGCAGAAAATAATAGCACTTAACAAAAAGAACACAATCATTTCTAGGATTTGAGGCCAGAAAAGTAGAGTTAGTTGGTGTCAACATTGTTCTTCCTTTCAGGGCTTTGGGGTTTTATTTTCATTCTTAAACTCTTTAATGGGTATGAACTATTCGAAAACATCTCCAGGCATCTTTTGCTCTCCCAACCACTTCACCCTGTCCTTGCACCCACCCTTCCACCTTAAATACTGATGAAGAATTTCAAAACCTCCCTACGTGCATCAGAAAAACTTAGTAACTGACTTCACAATTGCTCCTCAAAATGTTTACAAGAAGATCTCTAGATAATAAATAGTGTATGCTCAGAAAGATGAGGAAACATGGACCAAGAAGTCTAGACACAGATCAAGGGCCCAGGAGGGCAGAGCCAGCCCTTAAGCAATATAGACATGATGTCTCCCATGTTCACAGGGATAGCTCACAGCCACAGCCATCAGGGTTGGACAGCCTCCAAAATCAGGCCCGACAAACTCCCATATGCCAGAGCCTGGCAGCATACACCACTCTCACCACCATCCTTTGAAGAAAGTTCTAAGAGTTAAGGTTATCCCACAGGCTAGTAGGCAGATTTCCAAATGGCCTCAGGGGAAGTGGAACTCTGCCAACAGTAAAGGCAACTCCCCAAACAGTGCAAACTCTGAGAGGATCAAGGGAAGGACTTTGATATACATATGTATGGGTGGATAAAAGTGTTAAGTTCTATAACATGAAACACCAAAAATGTAAATGCTCCACTTTTTACTTAAAATATAAACTACTCTACCTCATTGTTATATTATGCACAAATACAGAAATGTTTTGATTTTTTTTAAGATTGGCTGTGATCTAAAGAAAACAGTTTAAGTTTTACACACAGAAAATTTATTTGAGTAAAAGTTTTTACAGAACTAAAAAATATGTTCCCTACAACATCAAAGCTCATTAAAATGTTTTAATATTAATACACATTTTCTTCTCTCAAAAATACACAAAGCCTTTAAATATTATATCAGTATTAAACAACAAAATCCTATGGACGTAAGTATAAAATGTTTTACAACCTACATATTCAGAACACTTTCAACAAATTTTTCACTTGTATTTTTGGGGGGTATAGCACAGACTTGAATGGAATGAAGATTGCTTCAATTAGGACAGTTATTTTTAAAATTTCAGTTTTTCACAGCTTAGTATGTATGTAATCTTCCTGTTGATGAAATATAGAATTATAAAACTTTCCATCTCTTAGTAGTCTTGTAATGGAACAGAAAAATATCCTGTGTATTGCATTTCTTCCAGGAATTAGCTGTTATGAAGAACCATTAGGCTTATTTCTTCTGTGAATGATTTCTGAATGCTTTTAATACAATCATCCCAAGTGCTGAATAACTGCCTACTCTATTTACCTAGGATGTATACTTCTTGGACATGAGCTGATGATATGTAGACCTTCAAATTAATAGATGAGGTAGCTCAATCAATGTAATCACCAACACTTGAAGTGAAAGGAAAAGGAAGAAAACAAAAGTTTTTTCCCATCAAGAAAATTGCACATCTTTGTGTGATTACTCATCACACAGCTTTGGAGAGATAATAGGAAAAAAAATATGAAGACAGAAGATGAATACTGAGAGAGCACATGAGAGAGAGAGATGAAAATGCCTCATCTAAATGTGGTTCTGTAACCAAAGCTCCCCAGTCAGGTTGCCACAATTTCATTCACGATTCTATTTTCCAACTTTCTAAATTATAAGAATCAATTTGACAGATAACACACACATATATACAGTATACAGTATGGCACTAGGAACCAACTTAAAATTTTTATGAATTACAGATA
The DNA here is from genome assembly GCA_004363605.1 of Indri indri. NCBI lineage: Eukaryota > Metazoa > Chordata > Mammalia > Primates > Indriidae > Indri > Indri indri. Next base: position 75,728 of record RJWJ010000664.1, on the reverse strand, counting down.
AATGTAAGGCACTTTCGCGGTTTATAAAAGTGAATGCCTCAAAGTTAGATATTTACCAAAAATGGAGAAATATCCATATAAAAACTTATAGGAACCCTGAAAAACCAAGTAGGTATGAATCATTAGTGATCTTGGCCAACATTTTGAGAATCTTAGTGTGACTACAGAACAGAGATACAATAGATAAATAACTTTTTAAAATTACAGACTTCTATATATCCATGTTAGGATTCTAAAACTGCTCTCATAAAAACCTATCAGTTCTAAGTTCTTTTAGTTTCTCAACCACTGAAGACTAAAGAGTAGGCAACAACCATTTATAGTATACTGCTGTCTAGATTTAGTGATTCACCATACCACATCAGTTATAAAGAGACTGAGAATAATAGAGGCTTTGTGTTTGTTTTATAAAGTTAATTCTTACAAATATTATAGCTAAGATAGAATCTTACTCAAACTACTTAAAAATGTGAAATTTCATGTGTTTTCTTGAAATCAAGAATTTTTAATTTCCAAATACAAATATTGTTGCTCTAAATAACATGAGCTTTTCCATGAATCTGCAAAATTAAAAGAACAAAACTTTACTATGTTTTCTCGTCTAGGAGAGACAAAAAGTTTAGATATTATAAAGCCAAAAGCTGATTTAAGGGAATAAACAATATTTTATGCCATCTTTCCCCAAATTCTAAAAAAGTCAAATGTTCTCTAGATCACGGTTGGTAAGGACAGATCATTAACAAAGTGAGGGAGTCAGGACAGATACAACTGTACCTTGCCTCTTTATTCACACACACAAAAGAGTATGGACTTAATTGTTAAAAAATTATTACCTCTATGTTACATCATTTTAACAATTCAGTGATTATCTTTGACTTAAAAATGAGATTTTTTTAAAAACCATTTTCTTAACACAATTAGTACATTCTTGTTGCTGACATGGCGATTACAATGCATACCTAGCTCCTTTCATTATTTACAGTTCAAATCTTTGCTGTACTTCATCCACGATCATTTCAGAAATTGCAATGGAAGAGGTGGCAGCAGGGGAAGGTGCATTTCTCACATGAAGAATGCGATTTCCGATATCCCCAACTCCTCCATCAAATACAAAATCTTCTACCAGATTTCCATCTCTGTCCAGAGCTTGGGCTCTTACTCCCGCTGGACCTCTGCAAAAGCAAGAGTGAGAGTCAACTGACCCAAAGACATAGGACACTTTACAAGTCAGTGGTTTTCAAAGTATTCTTAAAGCAAGGAAGTCTTTATTATTCTAAATGTACGAGTATGTGGAAACACAATAGGTTTGTGTTTAGCCAGACTTTCACTTGTAGGCTGTCAAACCTATATCATTAGCCTAGAACAGAATGCTTATTACATAACACTGTAACAAATGCTTATCAAATAAATACACAAATAGGTAAGTTATTTATAAATATCTGTTCCTTCCAAAAGTAAATAAATCCACACTTAATTAGAACAGATGCATTTTTTAAAATTTATATTAATAGAATGAATTTATTATAAAAATCAATCAATGACAACAAAAGCCTCTTCTGATTAATACAAAACAACAAAAGCAGGGGTTATACATTTCAGTTGCATTCCTATATCTATTTATTTTTATATTTTGCTTTGATCATACACTATTAAAATCTATGGAGAAAAATATTTGCAAATGGTCACAAGCTCTTGTTTTGTGTTTGTTTCTATTTTTGAATAGTTTATGCTTCAATATCAGGATCACCTTCAATTAATTAAAGTGAGAGACGATAGGAAAACTATAAATAATAAAGATTTATTATAGTAACATGCTGCAAAATTTATTGTTTTTAAAGTTCTATTTTATAACATTTGACTTCACATATTAGATTTCTGGGTTTTTTTTTAATAGTTAAAATTTACAGATGAAAGTTGAATCAAATGCTTTTGGAATCCAAACCATCTCTTTGAAACTGTTCAAAGAGGCCTAGTGTGAAAAAGCCTATCTTACATATACCACCAAGACTCAAGAAATCAGGCAACAATATTAAACATTTTTTACTGATTCTGGGACAACTCAGATAAGTACTTGCAGAAGATACTAAGAACAATATAAAGGTACTGCCCTCAAAGACCTAAGCCTGGCTAAAGAGAGATAATAATAATAGTAGCTCTTATTTACCAAGTACTTACTCTGTGCTAAGAATTATCTCACCTAATCCTCAGGACAACTGATGCAGTTAATATTTAACAGCAGAAAAAAAAAAAAAAAAAGAGAGAGATTAAGTAACTTGCCTGAAGAATCATATAGCCATATTGTTCATTTATAGAGAGTAAATAAGAATTACAAAAACAAGTGTGAAAGGTTGTATGATAAAGGTTAGTAATCTTCCCTATAGAATCCTTCAGGGAATCTGCACAGGAGATTTTTGAGCTGTAAGAATTTCCAAATAAGAATCAGATATATCACTTAGGATACAAAAAGACAGAACAAATGGGACTGAAGTCTAAAATTTCTTAGCGTAAGGATATATCAGTTTATTAGCCAGTGTGTGGTCCATTTTGTGCATTCGTTATTTATAGCTTATCTCAACTCATCAATGCAACATTTCTCCCCTCTTTTGTTAGAAAATGCTGATGTTGCTATTAAGAATGTCTCTAGGTTTGAGCTTTCCTGTCCCTCTCTTTGTATCTGGCAGAAAACCAACATGTTGGGGATACACAGTGGCAGGAGCAGCCACTGATGTCGAGTGTTCAATGTAAAACTTGCCACTGTACTGAGGTTCAGTCAGCACATTCCCCTGGCTCCTTCTAAGCACATAGAAATTAATACTGATTAACCATAGTTAAAAATGTCTACACTTCTTTCTCTTACAAACACAAATTATGTTCTCAATGCCCCCAATACTCTTGCCCAAGTGTTCAAAACCCTATAATCCAAACTAAAAAAAAAACTCATAAAATGTTTTTCTTAGGATCTCACTTTAGTTCAAACCAAAGTGGTTAGTAACATAAAATGTTTAAACTACCAAATTTTTCATATTTCCTTTTCACCACTTAAGGGAGCTTCAGGGTTTTTCTTCTCAAGACTAGATATAGGCTTTTCCCTCAGAACACTTCAGCTCAAGGTAAGAATTATCATTTCAAATCTCATGTATGCCTGTAGTCCCAGCTACTCGGGAGGCTGAGGCAGAAGGATCCCTTGAGCCCAGGAGTTTAAACTTATAGGGAGCTATGAGTATGCCACTGTACTCCAGCCTGGATGACTAAGCAAGACTCCATCTCTTAAAAAAAAAAAAATTGAAATCTCAGTTAAGAAAAACCATTAACTATCTTGAGGGCGAAGACAGTGTCAACACCCCTACCGCACCCCCAGGTCTACATTTGTGTCTTCCACACAGTAGATATTCAGTAAGGCTAGAAACTTTTAGCTTTAACTTTTAAATTCTTTCTTTTTTTTTTTTTAAGAGACAGGGTCTCACTCTGTTACCCAGGCTGGCTTTGGACTCCTCAGCTTAAGTGATCCTCCCACCTCATCCTCCTGAGGAGCTGGGACTACAGGTGCTTGCCATCACATCTGGCTAACTTCTAATTCTTTTAACTTTTAATTCTATTTTAACAATAGAAAGAACAATTGACTCAGCAAATTAATAGCTGCAAATCCAGCTACATTTAATTTAGTATAATATATAGAGATCTGTAGCCATATATTTTGCTACATTTGTAGCTAAATTTAATCGGAATTTACAGCCTAGATGCTTACATATGCGCAGAAACAAGAACAGGTGAATGTGTAACTAATTACATTGATTCATATCTGAGAAGTCCTGTATTGCATTATTGTCATATGGCAGGCATTACACCATGGGCTAGGGGAACAGCTATGAAAAGTTACAACTAACATCTTTGGCCAGTCCTAAATAGGACAATCTAGTATTTATAAAACTACTGCTAATCTAAAAATACAAGTCCACATGAGCACATTTAAATTGGAAGTGGTGGTATAGAGAAAGTGAATAATTCCAACTTAATTTTCAAACACCAAAAAGGGGTATTTTTTTTAAACTTTTAATTATTATGGATACACAACAGTTGTATATAAGAAAGGGATATTTTTGTTACTAATCTTATCTGGATTATGACAAGAGAATATGGTTTTTCTACAGCCAATTTTTGAATTTTATTGAGAACCTGGTTTAGGGCTTAGGACATTTTGAGCTTTTGTAAATATTCTGTGAGGGCTTAAATAATACCAGTATTCTATAATAGGGGTGGAGGGATTTGACCTACACTGTTTTAATTGTGTTGTTCAAATCTTCTAACATTTTATCTGCTTAATCCATCTTTTATTGACAGACATATCTTAAAATCATCCACCACAATCAAGGATTGTTTATTTCTGCTTGAAATTATATCCTATGGGAGGGGCTGGGTAGAGGGTGTGTCCCTCCACAGAGGTTTTACATTTGCTTCTATTACTACCCTAAGAGCACTTTCATTTACTTTTTAATGGAAAATTTTAAACATGCAAAAAAGTAAAAAGAACAGTATAATGAACTCCCACGTATATATTCCCCAGTTTCAACAATTATCCATACGCAGCCAACCTTACTTCATCTATACATCCCCACCCAACATCCACCTCTCTCCATTAGATTATTTTATATTTTTAAGAGATAGAGTCTCATTATGTTCCCAAGCCTGGACTCAAACTCCTGGGCTCAACTGATCTTCCCATCTCAGCCTCTGAAGTAGCTAGGACTACAGGCATGCACTACTGTGCCCCACTGGATTATTTTAAAGCAGACTCCAGATGGCATACCATTTCACTTCAATGTGTGTTTACTTTAAAAGGATTCTTTAATAATAATAGTAAACTAATGATTGCTTAGTATCAACAATATTCAGTCCATGGTCAAATTGCCCTGATTTTCACCCTGTCTCTACTAGAATTTACTTAAAGTAGGAAAAGAAGGAAAGGGATGAGGTGGGGGTTGGGGGGAGAGAGAGAAAGCGAAAGCAGCAGCTGGTTTGAACAAGTCTGGGTCCACTTTTTAAGTTAATTTCTCAGTTTATGGTTCCTAAACCAAACTGGTAGTATCAAGTCGAACTCCAGGCACTTGTGAAAGAGTCTACATTTTTAGGAAGATTCCTCCCATTCCCCACCCTCAAGACCAAGTCAGACAAAATTTCTTAACACTTTCTGGTGCCACAGGGAATATTTTTTCTAGACTTCCTTTTCACAGAGGGTATAGCCTTTTAAGAGTCCCTGGCTGTATGCTGGGGTCTTGGTTCCAACTTTCCACCTTGTATAGACCCAAGGTCTCTTTTCCAGCACTTGAGTAGCAATTAAAAACAAGTCCCTAATATTCTATATCTTGCTTTGTGTGATGAAGACAAATTTATACAATTGTCAAAATTTACTGAGCATGTAAGGTCTGCATATTTTATTGTATGCGAGTCACACATCAATTACAAATATAACTTGGGCCCCTCTGTTACTAAAATCAGCAATCATCTCCACCTCTACAGGTCAGCATCAGCACCATCTCCTCTTAGCACATGAGTTTTCAATTTGCTCTTTGTTTTTTCTCCTGAGATGCCCTTTACATTCCTTTAGTCTCAGCTATATGTATTTCAAGAATGTTTATTATATTTCTCCAGACTGTTAATATATATATTTTTTTATTTCAGGATATTATGAGGGTACAAACATTATGGTTACATTTTATGTCTTTGCGTCACCCAAGCGAGGGTTAGAGGCATGCCCTTCCCCTCTACAATGCTCCCCGTGTCCTTTAGTTGTGGTTTACCTCCCCCCCCATCCTCCTAATCCCTGGAGAGTATTACTGCCATGTGAGTACCCTAGTGTTCATCAGTTAGTACCATTTGATGACGAGTACAAGTGGAGTCCATTCTTCCGATCTTGTGATACCTCACTTTGGATAATGGGCTCAAGTTCAATCCAGGAAAATATAAGAGGTGCTAGATCACTGTCATTTCTTATGATTGAGTAATATTCCATTGTATACATATACCAAATTTTAATAATCCACTCATGAATTGATGGGCACTTGGGTTGTTTCCACATCCTTACAATAGTGAATTGTGCTATCATAAACATTCGGGTGCAGATGTCTCTATTATAGCATATCTTTTGCTCTTTTGGGTAGATGCCTAGTAGTGCTATTGCTGGATCGAATGGTATTTCTATTTTTAGCTCTTTGAGGTATCTCCAAATTCTTTTCCACAGAGGTTGCACTAATTTGCAGTCCCACCAGCAGTGTAACAGTGTTCCTGTCTCTCCATATCCTCGCCAGAATTTGTTGTTTTGGGATTTTTTGATAGAGGCCAATCTCACTGGGGTTAGGTTATATCTCATTGTGGTTTTGATTTGCATTTCTCTAATGATTAGAGATGTTGAGCATTTTTTTGTATGTTTGCTGGCCATTATTCTGTCTTCTTTTGAAAAGTTTCTGTTCATTTCTTTTGCCCATTTGTTGATTGGGTTGTTTGATTTTTTCTTGTTGATTTTTTAAGTTATAGACAGATTCTTGTTATCAGCCCTTTATTGGATGTGTAGAGAGCAAATATTTTCTCCCATTCTGTAGGCTGTCTATTCACTCTAATGATAGTTTCCTTGGCCGTGAAAATATCTAGGAATATATTTAACGAAAGATGTGAGACACATATACAGGGAGAACTACGAAACACTAAGAAAAGAAATTGTAGAAGATGGAAAAATCTACCTTGCTCATGGATTGGTAGAATCAATATTGTTAAAATGTCCATACTACCTAAAGTGATCTACAGATTTAATGCAATCCCTGTTGAAGTCCATCACCATTTTTTACAGATCTAGAAAAAACAATTCTGTGCTTTGTATGGAACCAGAAAAGACCTCTTATAGCCAAAGCAATCTTAAGTAAAAATAACAAACTGGGAGCTATCGGTTTACCAGACTTCAAGCTGTAGTACAAGGCTATAATAACTAAAAGAGCATGGTACTGGCACAAGAACAGAGACATGGACCTCTGGAACAGGACAGAGAATCCAGAGATGAAACCATCCGCATATGGTAATCTAATCTTTGACAAAGCTGACAAAAATATACACTGGGAAAAAGAATCTCTTTTCAATAAATGGTACTGGGAAAACTGGATAGCTACATGTAGAAGAATGAAACTGGACCCCCACTTCTCACCTCTCACAAAAATCAATTCAAGATGGATAACAGACTTAAACCCAAGGCATGAAACCTTAAGAATTCTAAAAGAAGGTGTTGGGAAGACCCTTTCAGGCATCAACCTAGGCAAGGAATTCTTGAAGAAGACCCCCAAAGCAAATCACTGCAGCAACGAAAATAAATAAATGGGATCTGATCAGACTGTTAATATTTTGCAGTGTGAAGGTTACAAAATTCTCTAGACTAGTTATTCTCAAACAAGAGAGATTTTGCCCCCTAGAGGACATTTGACAATGTCTGGAGACATTTTGGGTTGTCACAACTAGGAGAATGGGTAGCAGCCAGGGATGACGTTAAACATCCTGCAATAAACTGGACAGTTCCCCAAAACAAAGAATTATTTGGCCCAAAATATAAATAGCACCAAGGCTGAGAAACTCTAACATAGATCCTCCTAAGCCATTACAACTTTATTGGAGAAAAGTTTTGCTTTTGTCTTTGCATTTTACAATGACATAGCCTAGTTATCACTAGTTATGAAAACATCTTGCCCGAAAGTTTACTCTAGAATTCCCCATAGAAGATATTTTCCAAAATGAAGTATGGGAAAAAGGGAGGATTGTGACCTCCATGTCTTCATCTTTTACATCCTTACATGGCTAACAGATACAAACCGCAGTTAGATTAACACGTCAAAATTAATCACAGAATAAATAAAAGGAGTGTAGAGCTAAAATTAAAAGCCTCAGAGACCATCATTTAACAGTGAGGAGTTTGTATACTAATGCATACATTTGACAGATTATAACTTTACATAATGTTCACCAGCAAATTATTGCCTAAAATGCTCTGGCTAAGCAATGAGAAGTCAAGCTAGATGCTCTTTAGTGATTAATGAAACTTATGGACACCACCCTGCGCAACACACCCCACCAAAAGGATTGCTTCAATTATCTTTTACTATTTAGAACTGCTTGATATGTTTCTGCTGCAGTACTAATAATATGGTTTTAATACACTGGTTGCAAGGCAAATGAGACAAGACAGGACTTGGGCTTCAAGCTGTGAAAAAGTCTATTGATTTTATTATTACTGAATATTAATATTTCAGGCATATAACAAAGTATAGAGAATAACATTCTGATCACTCATTTTCTTACCAACCAGCTTAAGAAATAAAGCATTACCCATAAGATAGAAGCCCCTGTGGAACTCTCGGGATCCCGTTCCCTTCCCTCCTCAGAGGTAACCACTCTCCTGAATTAGGTGTTTATCATTCCCATGCTTGTTTTTATTTTCACATTACATGTACAATCCATAAACAATATTTGGTACTATCATGGTTATTTTTAAACTTATATAAATGGTGTCAAACATATCTTCTGCATCTTCCTTTCTGTTATCGATAATTTCCTGTGTTTAATAGCTACAGGAATCAAGAGAAGGAACAAATGGAATTGCTGAATGTATTCAGGTTCTCTGTCTCTAAAGAGAAAATCATCTGTGATTAGGTTGAATTTGTCCCCAAATGCACGTGCCTACCATGCTGTGCCATTTTCTGCTATATGCCAATGAAACTGGGAACTGAAATTCACACACTTATACCCAAAGAGGGTGGTTACTAATACCCACAAGCCCGAAGTCCAGTTCTACCATATGAAATCCAGTTGTCTAAAAGTTTTTCTTAGGCTTCTGTGAAAGGGTGCTAATGGAATACAGGCAGTGAATTCATTGCAACTGTTTCTACACAGATTCACTATGCCACTCTAGTGTGTTTTCCAAGGAATATTAATAGCAGTAATAGAGACCAGATTTGACCAATCTATTTTCAGACATACAACATCACAAGTCTGCTAAAGTAGACCACTGAAAACATAAAAGCCTTATAAGTGAATGAAAGAAAATAATGTCTAGATATTTTTATCCCTTTTATTTCAGAAGGTGAATAGAAGGGTGAAGGAGATAACAGTAAATGCATTTGCTGGCTTTTAATAGTTCTTCTAAGGATTCAAAGAGGCTGGTCTTAGAATGATACATTAGAGTCAGATTTAAACCAGGACACTCCCCTAAGGGAGACAGCTGACATTATTGCTCTCTTCCCAGATACACAGTCAAGCCTGCTGACATTTCACACCAGGTTAGTTCAGCAGCTGTTACAGAGAAGGCAGACATTTAGTGCTCTGAGGATTCATGGGAGGATAGATTGTAAATGCAGGGTGCATACCTTAAAGTATACTACTGATTAGTCCTAACAAATGGCTTATTCATGGCAAAAGGTGAACACTAAAAAAGAGGAAAAAAAAATAGGCTTGGGTAGTTTTTAGGATAATCTACAGATCAAGTCCAGGAAATCTTTTATCTCCAAGAAAAAAAGATGTAAGTTTACCCTTATATAGCCCCATACTTTGTAGCAAGGACTTAGATTGATTGTTACCACAGTTTCCTACCTCTGTCCTGCAAGTAGAGTCCCTGAGTGGAGGAGGGCCTGAGAAAGAACAAAAGAAGTAGAAAGGAAGCAAGGAAAGATGCCACATTTAGGAGTGTATTTCTGAAAGGTTTTAAGAATCAATCAAAATATAATGTTTTAATGTGTTTATTCCCTAATTAGTTAACACAGTGATCAATGATCTTATACAGAATTAAAGCCAAAATCACAAAAGTGGTGAGGGATATTTTGAAAAATTCAGGCAAAATGTTTTTATCATGAGTGACAGCTAGACACAAAGGTTACGACTGGCATCACAATAAAGCTGCAATGGTTATTTCAGTTTAGAGCTGCAAAGTGGTCTAGATAATTACAAATGGGCCAGCACTAAGGGCCATGATACAGCAATGGCCTTCTTTTAGGAAAAAGAGAGCAAACAAAGATTTGGGGGACACGCTGATTGACTATGAAAGTGTGCTTACTAATCACCAAGTCAGACTCACCGCTCAAGTTCGCCCAGGTCAGGACAGTATTTACAATCCTTATCACTTTTCCTTACCTAAGTATATCACTGATAGTGATTTCAGGGATGAACTTTTGAAGGTACTTCACTGTTGCACCAAGAAAACAGGCTTTATACATTTCATTAACTCCATAGGAGAAATTCTGGGACACCAGTTTGATTAAGCCGCTGAAAACAGAGACAAAAATCATTATCAGAGAAAGGAATTCTTTATTACTATAAAACACCTTTACAACTATTGGATTTTTTTTTGGTGGCATCAGAGAAATACAGGCAAAGTCAGAAAAAGTATAAACTAAAAGCAAATCAACTTTTGACAAATATCAGAAGCAAATGTCATCAACTCCAGAGGTAAACATCTTCCAAACTCAAATTCCCAAGGAGTGCTTGTTTCAAACTGGGATTCTATAAAGCCTGCCAACATGAAGGTTTTCTAATGCAAACATTACATGCTTTCAACACACCCAAAAGGCGTTAACAGACCCTTTCTTTTTTTGGGGGGACAGGGTCTCACACTGTCTCCCAAGCTAAAAGTGCATTGGGTACAATCATGGCTCGCTGTGGCCTCAACTTCTGGGCTCAATGGATCCTCTTGCCTCAGCCTCCCAAGTAGCTGGGACTACAGGCACAAGCCATTACATCTGGCTAATTTTTCTTATTTTTCTAGAAACAGTTCTTACTATGTTATCCAGACTGGTCTCGAACTCCTGGTCTCAATTGATCCTCCTGCCTCACCCTCCCAAGTTGCTGGGGGCATTAATAGATATTTAAATCAGGGCATGAAATAAGTCTACCGTACTTTTCTTTAGTCAGCCAACGGTAAGATATTTTAGTTGTGAATCTCAAGTGAGACTCTGCAGAGCCTATGAATGTATGTGATTTTACATGTACACATGCTGGGAAGCCCCATCCCAAACTTTGTTTTTCAGAATCTGTGGAGGATGAAACCCAAGTATAGCTTAAAAAGCATTCTAATGATTTTGACGTGAAACCCTCTGGAGAGGAACATTGCTAAAATGACCAAATAAAATACATCATTAAGTTATTTTTTTTACAATAGCAAAGAATGTTCATCCTACGTCAACGCAATCATACTGTTAGTTTTCCACAAAAAAAAAAAAAAAAAAAACAAACCTGTGGTCATTAGTAATTTCTCCAGTGGCTTACAAGACGATGGTAACTGGCTTGTAATGATCTTATCAAAGTAAGCCATCTATTGATTTTGAGAGAACCTTCTTCCTTTTTGTTTTCAAACTCAGTTAGGTTAACAATATAAGATTTGCATTACCAGATGTGTGAATGGCTCTTGGCCTTACCTTATTTTTAACCAAGACATCACCCTGGCTCATCAGAATTTTCTTGAAGTAGTTAAAACATTATGCTTATTCGACAAAGCTCTTAATTTGAATTAATAGTGTTTCAGCTCTTTTAGAATTTGTCTAGTGGGTTTTCTGGTTTTCACTGAAAGACCCAAAAATAAAAAATAAAAATAAATAAATTTGGATTAATAAAAACTCAATATACCTATCATAAATATGAGGATTCACTAAGTAGAATATGAAGAAAGGCAAAATTTCCCACATTAAAATTATAAGCAAGGCCAGGAGTGGTGGCTCACGCCTGTAATTCTAGCACTTTGGTAGGCCAAAACGGGAGATTTGCTTGAGGCCAGGAGTTCGAGGCCAGCCTGAGCAAGAGAGCAAGACCCATCTCTACAAAAAATAGAAAAAATTAGCCGTGCATGCTGGTGCACACCTGTAGTTCCAGCTACTCAGGAGGCTGAGGCAGGAGGAAGACTTGAGCCCAGGAGTTGGGGTTGCAGTTAGCTATGATGACGCCACTGCACTCTAGCCTCAGCACCAGAGTGAAACTCTGTCTCAAAAAAAAAGCACATCCTGTAGGAGATGGAATTTGAGGGGCAAATAAATAAATAAAAATATAAGCATATAAAATCAGTTTTTAAAGTAAATAAAGTTGTTACCTATTTATAATTATATCCATAACATCTCTGGCATTGAAGTCAAAGGGTCTGTAACCCTCCCGCTTCAAGGCAAGAACTGCATTAGGCCCTAGCCAAATGTTGCCATCCATCCTTGGTGTGAAGTGAACTCCTAGGAAAGGAAACCGGCTATCTGGGACCTATGGATGTAACACAGCAAAGAACTATTAGCCCCAACTCTCATTTCATTTTATTATATATGCAAACATTTAATTGGTAATATAACACACTTTCTTCTCATGTATATAATTTACACAATGACTTATACACAGATATACTTTTCTATTAACATGTTTCTGCTTAGAAATGCCACATGAGAAACACTGATGCTGTGGACACTTGGACACTAATACACACTGTCCCAACTATCCATCTTTCTGGGTAAAGAAAAAAAAAAGATGAACTGTCCTACTTCAGATTATTCTCTCTTTCTCTCCTATAACAAAGGACGCCTGTGACTGGCAATTAACATCAGAACTGCCATAAAAATACACCCATTTGTAGCACAGGCTTTTGCAAAATGGGAATGTATGAGGTTGAAACACATGAAATTCATGTTTTAGTAAGGTAAAAACATCAAATAGCTGAATGTTGACTATTTCACTGGTTCACCCTAATATATTTTAAGAGATTCATTCACTTCCAGGGTAGTTCCAGACAGGAAAATGAAATCTTCATTTAGACACTTCTGCCTTGTACTCCCTGAAACTATAGAATGGCCACATCCCTTTTCTGCACCTATAGACAGACAGTGAATTGAGAAAGAGGGTTGGGTATCTGGGAATTCCATTGGGAAAGTTTTCTTATGAGTACTCCCTCCATGGAGAGGAGGAAGAATCTGGTTAAGAAACCTTAATATACTTCCCATGGTGCACTCATGCTTTCTGGAGACATGTACATGTGGGCAATCAATTATAATTTAATAACTATGATATCGAGCTAAAGATTTAGGGATTTAAACATAAGAGAAACAAATGAAATGCTACACAAACAGCCCTTCAAAATGTCTCTTACTTTTGACCCAGGGAAAAGTTTTTGTTTTCATTCCCTTTATGCCCATAACCAGCTCGAGAAGAGTGAGAAGGCAGAAGCATCATTACCTACCGGATAAATATTTCCTTTTACAAGATAGCATTTTTCTGGCTTCAAGAGCAGGTAATCTCCCCGGAATGGTACAATCTGAGGATCAGGACTGCAGCCACTCAACTCTGAAATTCGGTCTGAGTAAAGTCCTGCACATGTCACAACATACTGACATCGAATTTCCTCTCCCTAGTGCAAAATAAAAGAACAGTGATTTGTATAAAGGAATAGAATAGGTCAAAAGTGGAAAAACAGATGATAGAAAAGGAAAAAAAAAGTACAGCAATGGACTTTTTTTTTTTTTTTTTTTTAAAGACAGGTTCTCACTCTGTCACCCAGTGGCAAGATTATGGCTCACTGTAACCTTCAACTCCTGGGCTCAAGTGATACTCCTGCCTCAGCCTTCCAAGTAGCTAGGACTACAGGTGTGGTGTCACCACATCTGGCTAAGTTTTTTTTTTGAGACAGGGTCCCACTATGTTGCCCAGGCTGGTCTCAAACTCCTGGGCTCGGGCAATCCTCCCACCTTGGCCTCCCAAAATGCTGGGATTACAGGTGTGAGCTACTTCACCCAGCCAGAAATGGACTTTGTTCTAAAAGAGGAACTCCAATGCAGGCATTAACAAAATAAATTCTTCAGCATTTAGGTAGCAGCTAGAGACTTAGGATAGTGGCATATAGGAGGATGTCACCTTAAATTTTATACTTTAAATTAGAGATACTAATTAGACCTAGCAAGGATACTTAATCAGCTATACACAAGTACACAAACCAACCTATTTTATTAGGACCTAGCAGGGAGCTTCTTAACTATTTGTCATATGAAGAAGCAAATTTCATTAGACGGCCTCCACCAATTTGGCCTCCTCTGTATTGCAGACATCTTCTCCTGTTTTATCTGAGTAATTACCCTATTACTCTTTTGTTGCTTTATATGCAATAGTCCTGCTCAATTCCAGCTCTAACCTATCTACCAACCAATTTCTCCTCCTCCTGATCGACATCTACTAAGGCTACCAAGGAAACTAAGGCTACTTTAAAAATCTCATTCATTCAACTCACATTTACTGAGAGCACACACTGCAGTGATGGCTTGCTCTCGTGACTAGGAGACTGCTAATGTTAGGCTGTTGTGATTTCCCACAAATATTTTGTGATTATCATCTGCACGTTTTTTAGCTTCACCCTGCCAAGTTTAGCAAATTTGCCCACCCTATTCCTAAATCATCTAACCCCCATTGACCACCATACTCTACTTATCATCTCTTTACTTCTTATAGAGTAAACAATTAGCAACTCCTTGTTCTTATTTAGATTTTCTTCCCAGCCTTGGAGTTCTCATCCATCTCAACATTTCTTTCTTTTAAGCTGTCACTGATTCAGCCTTATTCTACTGAACTGTTTTCATCTCTATATGCGTCCTATTTTTGCCCTTGCTAGACAGTTAAGCATGTTTTCAAGAGTTACAGATGTCACATTTTTGACAAAAATCAGATCAAACTTCTCCATAGTGAAGTCAAATTAGTTAGACTAAACCATGATAGTTTCAACACCTTTGAAATCAAAAGGGCTATATCAGCGACAACAGAAAATGCCTTCTTCTAAATAGGTTAATATCTTTCCTGTTTATCTAGAGTTATATACCAGAAGTATAAAAAAGATTTTTATGTGACATAAATTTACTAGTTCCTATTTAAAAGGTCAGCAGTTCTTTTGTTCTTGCAACATAAAATGCAGTTGGGCTTTACGATAAATGTAAAGATAACAACAGAATTTGTAGAATGGTACCAGCATGCAATAAGCTAATAGTTCTCTTTAAAAACTCAAGCAACAGTTCCAAAGAAAGAAACTACTAAAAACTGTCACAGGTCTCTGAAATCCTTTTATGCTATAAGTGAAAAAATAATTAAATTCAGTAACATGTAAATTTTACTTCCAAACTGAAATTTAAGTAAACATCGAATGACACATTTGTTCAAACATAAACTTCTTCTAAAACAAAAACAAAAACCATGTATCTCTATTGCTCTTTCATAAGTGAAACATTGTTGCCCCCATATCCAATGTATAAGTCTTTATTGAGCAAATCATCTCCCCAAAAGTTTATTTTAAAAATTCCTTTTCTGACAGGCATGGTGACTCATGCCTATAATCCTAGCACTCTGGAAGGCCGAGGCAGGAGGATCACTTGAGCCCAGTAGTTCAAGAACAGCCTGGGCAACATAGCGAGACCCCATCTCCACA
The DNA here is from genome assembly GCA_004363605.1 of Indri indri. Lineage (NCBI taxonomy): Eukaryota > Metazoa > Chordata > Mammalia > Primates > Indriidae > Indri > Indri indri. The sequence goes on along the minus strand of RJWJ010000664.1, from coordinate 60,286 downwards.
AAAAAAATAAAAAATAAAAAAATTAGCCAGGTATGGTGGCATGCCCCTGTAGTCCTAGCTACTTGAGAGGCTGAGGTTGGAGGATAACTTGAGCCCAGTGTTCAAGGCTACAGTGAGCTGTGATTGCGCCACTGCACTCCAGCCTGGGAGACAGAATGAGACTATTTCTTAGGAAAAAAAGAATTCCTTTTCTTTTTTTAATATATCTCTCATAAACCCATTTCAATATAAGTAGACCTAAAAATTTTAATTTGTACCCCAAAACTATACTAAATGAAAATGCTGAAATAAAAAGCAACAGTTATAGTAACTATGGGGAAAATATATATCCGTTAGTATGCCATAGGCCACTGCATATCTTCCATCACATGATGTCATACTCTAGTCCCTTAGATAAAGGTGAGCACAGATTTTTATCCTTCTTTGAATGGAAACCCTGGCTGCTTTGCCACTTGGACCACATATTCAGCAGATCTGATGGTAACTGAAGTGTCTGTGGCAGATAGTGATGTTTTATAGAAACTTTGGCAGGACCCTAAGGGAAATCATAACCCAAAACTTTAGGATTTTGGAGGAAAGTTATACAATCCTCTGCGGATAACTATCCTCCTTTTGAGAAAGTGCTTCTGGCTTTGACTGAACACTTGACCACAGGTCACTAAGTTACCATATGAACTACCCCATTATTAACTGGGTGTTGTCTGACTAACCAAGCCACAAAATTGGGTGTATACAACAGCACTCCATTATCAAGAGGAAGTATAATACATAAAATCAGGGTTGTACAGGTCCGCAGGCACACTTAGGTTGCAGAGGAAAGTGGCTCAAATTCCCATGAACTCTACTCTTGCTAAACTGCCTCCTTTCTCTCAAACTGCCCCGAACGGCCTCAAAAGGAGTTCTCTGTGACCAGCTGACCAAGGAAGAAAAAAATACAAGCCTTATCTTCAAATGTTCCTCACAACAGTCTGGCACCACTCAAAAGTGAACAGCTACAGCATCAGAGCCCCACTCGGAAGTGGTCCTAAAGGACTGTGGTGAAGGGAAATCTTTCCAGTGGGCATATCTTTAAACATCACACCTGATGGTTTATCTTACCTAGAAGGAGAGATGGCCAGAGGTATGGATCTACACTGCTTCATGTGCAATAACTAATGGTTTGGCTGGATAGTCAGAAAAAGGAGCTCTGGGGAAAAGGTATATGAATGGACCACTCCAAACAGGCTCACAGGGTAAAAATATTTGAGTTCCATATGAATGCTCACAGAAGAGTAATCTTGGCCAAGGAAGATTTTAATAATCAGCAGAAAAAGATGACTGGCTCTGTGGATGTTAGCCTCTTTTCCTAGCACTCTGTTTTTACCTGATAGTATCATGAACTAAACAGTTAGGGGAAGGGATAGTGTTTTCAATAAATGGCACTGGGAAAACTGGATATCCACATGCCAAAGAATGAAATTGGATCCCTGTCTTACATCACTTACAAAAACTAACTTGAAATGGATTAAGAGACAACCTAGGGAATAGTAGAAAATATTTGCAAACCATATGCCTGATAAGAAGTTAACATCCAAAATATTAAATATATAAGGAACTCATACAACTCAATAGCAAAAGAATAAATGAGCTGATTTAAAAATGAGCAAAGGAACTGAAAAGAAATTTTTTCAAAGAAGGCACACAAATGTACAGCATGGCGACTATAGTTAATAATACTGTACGGTATACTTAAAATTTGCTAAGAGAGCAGATCTTAGGTGTTCTCATCACACACACAAAAAGGTAGTAACTATGTGAAGTGACGGATGTGTTACCTAACTTGATTGTGGTAATCATTTCACAGTGTATATCAAATCATCACATTATACACCTTAAATATACATAACTTTGCTTGTCAATTATACCAGAATAAAGCTGAAAAAAAAAATACTATGGTGGCAAGGATGGAGGCGATGCATGGCCTCAGCAACAAGGTCTTACTCACCAAGGCTGATCTGTGTACAGCCACAGCTGAGTGCTCAATCTGCCAACAGGAGAGACCAACATAGCAACTTATATGGTCCCTGGACTCGTCATAGAAAAGGCAGCACTTAGTTCTTACTGGAATAGACACTTGCTCTGGATATAAATTTGTCTTCCCTGCCCACGATGCTTCTGCAGAAACCACTGTCTATGAACTTGTATGATGCCATATTCACCCTCGTAGTATTTTACACAGAAGGATTACTTCTGATCCATGAACTTATTTTGCAGCAAATGAAATGCAGCAGTTGGCTCATGCTCATGGAATTCACTGATTTTATCATTTTCCCCATCATCCTGAAGCCACTGGGTGCAAGAAACTAGAATGGACCTTAGAAGACTCAGTAATAGCACTAGCCGGCTGGAAGCACCTTACAGGGCTGGGGCAATGTCCCCCAGGATACTCTGTGTACTCTAAATCAGTGACTAATATTGTTATTTTTTTTCTTCCAGAGCCAGGATTCACAGGTCTAGAAAACAAGAGGCAGAAATGGGAGTAGCCCCTTACTATTACCCCATTGATCCACTAAGTGAAATTTTTGTTTTCTATCTCTATAATTTTGGTCTCTGATGATCTTAGTTCCCAAGAGAGAAATACTTCCATTAGAAAATAAGCAACTTGAAGTTGATACTGCCATACCTGGCCACTTTGGGTTCCCCATGTCAGTGAATCAGTGGGCAAAGAGGGGACTGCAGTACTGAATGGGGTAACTGAGCCTGACTCTCAATGAAATAGAGTTGCTCCCACACAGGGCTTGGAGATGACAAAGAGAATGTCTAGAATACACATTCCCTGGGGCACCTCTTAGTATTCCCATGTATTGTTCTAAAATTTATTGGAAACTACCATAACCCAAAATAGACAGGGCTGCTAATGACACAGATACTTCAGGAACAAAGTTTGGGCTACCCCACCAACTAGAAACTGACCAGCTGACATGCTTGGCAAAGGCAAAGAGAATATGGAATGGATAGTAGAGGAACAAAATTATAAATATCAGCTATGACCACATGACTACTTACAGGAAGGAGGGATTTTATAGTTATGAGTATTTCTTCCTTACTTTGAAATAAATATATTTATCTATATATTATCCAATTCTTTCTTTATTCCCATTGTTACAGACTGAATTGTATCCCCTCCAAAATTCTTATGTTGAGGCCCTAACCCCCAATGCGACTGTTTTTGGAGATAGGGCCTTGGGGAGGTCATAAGGGTGGGGCCTAATTCAATAGGACTGGTGTCCTTATAAGAGGAAGAGACACCCAAGTCACTCTCTCTCTTTCTGGGCACACATGCAGAAGGGCCCATGTGAGGACACAGTGAGAAGGTGGCCACTTAAAAGCCAGAAAGAGGTCTCACCAGAAACCAACCCTACCAGCACCCTGATCTTGAACTTCTAGCCTCTGGAACTGCGAGAAAATAAATTTCTGTTGTTTAGGTTGCCCAGTTTGTGGTATTTTGTTACAGGAGCCTGAGAAGACTAATGCACTTATCTCTACCATTCCCCCATTATTTAACACAGAGTTTCTCAACCTCAGTACTACTGACATTTGGAGCTGGACACTTCTTTGTTTTGGGGGCCTGTTCCCCACATTGAAGGATGTTTAGCAGCATTCCTGGCCTCTACCCACTAAATGCCTGTAGCACCGCCCCTCCCCTTCTCCTAGCTGTGACTACCAAAAATGTCTTCAAACATTGTTAAATACCCCCTGGAAGCAAAATCACTTTCAATTGAGAACAATTAATCTAATATAAGATGCTTAAAGGGTGGTTAACCTTATATCTAAGTATTTAAGTTATAGGATCTCAAAGGGAGAGTATGACTAGCTAGAAAGAACGAACATCACCCAAAGATGGATAAAGTAGACTCTGCATCTTTTTTGAAGAGAGTTAGCATGTCTTTGGTTTTATGAGGGATAGTTACATCTTATTAAGTGGAAGCATAATTTTACTACTGTCTTTATTTGTAAGCTAAATATGGTTATAAGGGGTATGGGTGGATATCAAGTTGACAAGTGGGGGACTACAGGGGATTGTACTGTGTCAATTTGGTTAAGCTGGGAACTGTGCTCGACAGAATCCTTCTCTGCATGGTTTCAACTTAAAGTTGACCAGAACAGGAACTGCATATGACTTGCAGGCAAAAGTAAAACAGCAGCCACTATTCTCTGAAGGGCAGGCTAGTTCAGTGTTGTGACAGACAGATACCCACTGCCCGGTGAATTCCAGCTCCATATCCACCTGTTTCCCAACTACTGATCCACCAACTCCCTTCTGAACCTCTGTTTCCCCAGAGCCTTTCACAATTGTGTAAAGCCTAATTCCTATAATAAATCCTGTAGCATTCATTGATGACCCTGCTCCCCTGCATAAACCCTGGGGAATCCAATGCTTCTGTGCCATTCAATGTTTCTTGCTTTAGGACTCTGTGAAGATGAAGGAGAGCAGTCCATCTCCCTCTGCCAACCTTCAACCACCACCACCAAAGTCTTCTAATTAGTAGAGAGTCAATAAGTCAATGTAGATCAGCAGACGGAGAGATAAAATATCTATCAGTTTTACCTTAAAATTAAACACTCCAAGTGCTTATAATCCTATTCTTTGCTAGCACAGCCACTTTTGACATTCCCAACTTGAAACCCTTCTTAGAATGAAAGCTGTTAATTGCTCTAAAAGAATTTCTCTCAGAATTACTTTTACATTAGATACATTACATTTAATGACTTAAAATACAGCAGTGTGGGTTAATTCAACTTTTTAGGAAAGGGGAGGGGATGAAAGTAAACAACGGTTTTGCTTAAGAATCTTTACCTTTGTATTCTTTATAACAATCGGGTATTTCATTCCTGAAAAAAAAAAGAATTAGTAAAATATTTATTTTTAGCAAAATAAGGCCAACATTATTTGAACTATTATACTAGTAACAAACTTAAATGATCTTCTCTGTGATAACGATGACTGCACCCTACTTTTCATTCTGAAGCTTTTTACCAAGTAACAAGATTAAACTAGTTCATACTTGACAATATATAAAACTCTAGCATGTTTCTAGCTTGTTTTATTTTAACTCATCTAATCTATGCTTATAAACCATTCCCCACCTCAGCTCCAACATAGGCAGTCCCAGTTTTTCTCTGAACTATAATCCTGGAAATCATGCTGTACAATGGATTATCATAAATAAGTATATATTTTCCCATAGGACTAAAGCTATGATATGAGAAACTTGTGTCCAAGTGTTGGTTACCTGATTCCTTACAGGTTCTAGGTTGTTTAGAGAAGTAAGAGTTATCACAACACAAAAACTTCTTATAATAAACTATTTATAAAATTAGTTCCCATTCAGATACATGGAATCGCTAAGTCTTATAAAGCATATGTGTGGCAAATGAAGAATAGAATCTACCTGTAACATAAATTTGATTATGCTACCTACCTATAACAAACTTAATTGTTTAAAAATTTTGCTTATTATCTTAGAATTCAGGAGGACACTGAGAATGATTCAGATGGCCTAGATGTTCTTAAAAACTTGCCAAGGAAGAAAGAACAGAGCACTACTTCTTTTCTCCTTCAAATTTCCCAACAGCCAATAGAAGGCTTAAAAATCTTTCATTCAGTTAAAAAAAAAAAAAATTAAAGTCTTCAGAGCAAAATAAAACAAACTCTAAGTGTACTCTTAAATGGGGAGGGAAAGGTAGTCCAGAATGGCTGAGCCATTTTATGACCTTGGGCTATCATTCTGAAACTTGGTGTATCTAAGAATCACTAAAGGCTTGTTCCAAGACAATCTGATTCAGTAAATCTGGGTGATGCTAACATCGGCATTTTTAACAAGCATTGCCAAGGGATTCTGACTCTAACCTGCAGGGCAGGGAAGTGTTTGGGGGCTAATTTTCCATTAACAGCCTTGCCAGATTTTAGTACCAGTCAGAAGTGTCTGATCAGTGCCTAGTTCTATCGCAGAAGACCTTCCAGAGTCCTGGTTCTCCCACATTCAGTCTCACCCTTGTCCCTTCTGTACCTACCTATGGTTCTGTACCCCACTCTAGCCTCTCTCCTAGTGGCCCTCCCACCAGCACTACCCCAAACAAAAACAGTCCCAAGTTTTTTTTAACAAGTCAATACAAGTACAGTAGTCCCTTAGTATCCATGGAGGATTGGTTCTAGGAACTCCAAGGATACCCAAATCCACAGATGCTCAAGTCCCTTATATAAAATGGCATAGTGTTTGCATATAACCTACACACATTCTCCATATACTTTAAATCATCTCTAGATTACTTATAATGTAAATGCTATGTAAACAGCTATTATACTGTATTTTTAAAATTTGTATTATTTATTGTCATACTGTTATTTTTTATTGGTTTTTTCCCTGAATATTTTCAATGCTGGGGTGGTCGCATCCACAGACATGGAACCAACAGATACAGAAGGCTACTGTATTCAATAGAAAAGACAAGGATGGCTTACCATCTTTACTTCTAGAAGGGCTTTCTTTAGCCATTTCAATACCTTTTACTTCAAAACTGGTCAAGACAGAGCCACCTGCTTCTTGGAAATCCTGGGCAAATGATAAAGCCACCTGCCGATAGTCCACAATGCCAGTATATGGACAATCAATAGCCATTAGACCCTGGGACAGAATTGTGAAAAAATATACAACATATATAATGTGTCTAACAGATAAAAAACATTAAAAACAGATATATAAGAAAATCTCTATAATCAGGAAACAATTTTCTCCCTTAGAGGAGTTAATTTTGCCAGGTTCTCCCAGCTGCTACTCCATTTATTCATCCCTCACTGGATCTGATTCTGATCTGATTCATATCTGATTCTGAGTCAAATTCTATATCATCAAACAAGTATGTTTTAAATATGCTCTACTGAGATTTTCTCAGTAGTATATCACATGTCATGCACATTCAGTGAGAACTCAGAGTTGTTCCAGTTATTCACAATGTTTGCAGAGCATTGTTTTGATTTGCTGCAGACCTTATACCTTATATTCAAGACTACAAATATGGAATGAAGATTTTAATGTGGTTAACTCAAACTTTCTCTTCAGATAATATAAGAAATTAACAGCCTGGTTTTTTTGTTGTTGTTGTTTGTTTGTTTCTCTTTTTGTCCCTCAACACATGTCCAAACTCTGTAGATAAATGAACTATAACCCATGCTTATTTTATTTTTTGGAATGAATGTTGAAAATGCCATTGGCCTTTTCTAATTCCAAAGAAAAGGATAAGAGTAGAATTTCACATATTAAATATGGACTACATTTTGGTGATCCTTATGAATAGCACCATTTTCCGTTGCCTTATTGTATATATATCAATTCTCCCAATCAATTTCCCCTAAGAGGATAGCCTGGTTTCCAGGATAACTTAACATCCAGAAACTGAATGTAAAGCAACTAGTAAAATTCTGCTGTCCTATTGTTTGGCCAGCACAGCAGTGTTGTTGTTGTAGTTTTAAAATAATATCTGATATAATATCATTTTAAATATCTCATTCTTGTATTCACCACCCTGCCCCCACCTCAACACCTTTACTTGCTTAGCCCTTAAAAGCTTTTGACTTTGCCATCCAACCCTGACCAATGCTTTCAAATGGCCAGATCATGCTAAGGGTAAAGACTCACAAAACACTCAGTGATCACTTTTCGCAAACTGAAAGCAACATTTGGCAAACTTCAATGTTTTCCTGACAGTCTTGTTTCCAGAATATGAGAGCATTTACCAAGTATAGGAAATCATTCCATTTTGATACATTTGTTGCACATAAGACTTTACATTAGACCTAGTCACTGCCCAATAATCCCTAAATTTACAGGTTAATAACTATAACTCAGCTTCAACCTATAAATAGTATTCTGGGTTCAATAACTTTGAAAGCTAATTTAGGATAATACCAAGAGTTTAGTCCACAAAATTTTCCTTACCTAGCACAAAACTATATGACAAGTATAATAGATAACAAGAGGGATAAAACGTGCTGTAAAAGTGCTTTGTTCTGGATCAATAGTTTTCTGGAATACCAAATATCTTCCTTATTCATATTTTATTATTACCCAGCACAATGCATGACACATAGAAGGCACTCAAATATTTAAGCAAAGGAATGAAATTTTGAGGGCTGCCTTTAAACATACAATATTTCTCCCACTCCAGACCTTCTCTAAAGGGTTTCCCTTTTCTTTCTCTTTCTAGTCTTGGCTTTGCCCTTCCCCATGAGATGCTGGTGTGCCCCACCTATATGTGTGTATTGGGGAAAGGTGGAGAGAGTCACCACTGCCAAGCAATCCAATGCCCTGGCCCAGGACTAGCTGCAGCGCCAGGGCAGAGGCAGCCAAGTCAGGATGGCACTGGTAGAGAGAGTGGCTGTGTCTGTTAACCAGGAGGCTGGTTATTCACTGTCCAGGTCAGCAGGTCAGAGCTTGAAATCTGAAGCCACGGCAGGTCAGGTGGCTAGAAGAGAACCAGGCAAGCAGGACAGGGAAAGTTTGGAGTAGAACTCAGTCAGGAGACAGAGGAACAGATGAACATGTGGTTGGCCAATTGTGTTAAAGGCAAGAGAGAAGGATCAGCAAAGCCAAGGTCGGAGGCAGCAGTTAGGATCTGCCCAAGAAAGAGCTGCAAGAGTTACAAAGTCAAAGTTTACAGAGGCAGTTTAAAATTTTCCAAGAGCCTCCCCCTGGCGACACTTAGTTTTCTTCTTAAAGGGACCTGGGCCAAAAAGCCCTTTAGAGTTCCCCTGATAAACAACTTATTTCCAGAAGGCCTGGCAGAAACAGAAGTGATCCTGTACCATGGAAATCTTCCCCACTGTTTCTGGCAGTGGTGGTGAGGTTGGGGGAGAAAGGAGGAATTTACTCAAGCAATTTCTATGAAATAATCAGACTATATTTTCCACTATATATTGCCACCCCTAAATACATGTAAACACTAACGATTACATCTTGGCATTACATAAAGTACATCACTTCTGTGGAGGCCTCATGGAGAAGTAGGATACACACCTTTTGTAAAAGTTACTCAACTCATTCATCTTTCAAGGTGGGAGGTCATCTCTGAGAAGGTTTTCTTAAACCCTTGGACTAAGCTAAAAGTGTGCCCTTACATTGGTACAAAACAGAGAACCTATCAGCTCTATCAGAATACTTATCACTATATTAAATGATATTTTCTGCTACACCATAACTCCCTTCAGGTTGACAGCCATGTCTTATTCATCTTCCCGTCAGCAGAGCCTATCAGAGTGTTTGGCGCATGATAAACAAGAAAATTTTGGTTTAACCAAACGGAAAAAAATACCAGTTCCAAGTCAGATCTTGGGCTGGGGAACTCTTTAGGAGCTCTGTAACCCTGGGAAAGTAGCAACCAGTTTCTCTATTTATAAGACAAAAAAATAGACATATATACGTAATTTTATTACCTATACACATATCAAGCTCATTCCAAGGTGCAGAGAACAGTATCCACACTCATCCTTAACCTCTACAACATGTAAAAAGTTTTGTTTTGCTTTTTCAATAAAGTGTGATATAAAGAATCATGGGTTCCTGTTCCTATTTTTTCTGTCTTTAAATTCTTCACAAGGATACACAACAGATAACAATCAGATGAAATCTCCCAAATCCCCCAAATTTCAGTACCACCAGAAAACCAGAATACTGTTTTTCAAACTCTACAATCAAATCATTTTTACCTCATGACCAAATCTACAGGGGGGGTCAGCAGCTCAGGCACAATTTTTTTTTCTTCTTGATACCAATCTTAAAGTTTGAAAGAGCTTTTCATTAGCAAATAAAAATAACAACATGTTAAAAGTTGGCATGGCTTTTTGAAGGAAATTATCAATTGTTTCGTTTTCAAAGGTCATATTTGATAGAAACATGCCCATGAGATTCTTTTTATAAATTCAAATTTGAAAATAATTTTCCATTTTATTATTACTATTTTTTAAATCTTTAGAACGTGTGAACCTTTTCAGTTGACGTGTAATAATTGTATGCATTTATGGAACACAGAGTGATATTTTAATGAATGTATACAATGTGTAATGATCAAAACATAGTAATCAGCATATCCATTACCTCAAATATTTATTATGCTTTGTGTTGTGAAAATTCAAAATCCTCTCTTCTAATTTTTTAAAAATGTATGTCAGTGAGATTCTGACATCTTTGTTTCACAGCCAAATTCCATCAAAATCACATAAAGCTATGAAACAGCAATTGGTTTAGTATACTTTCAGGAAGCACATGTCAAATAAAATTTATAGGAGGACACTGTTTTGGACTGAGCTTCCACACTAGGCCCAACAGACCAAACCAAAATGGAGTCGCTCAGGCTAAAAATTCCCTACCACCAGACCAAAACCAAGCTGCTTATCTGACATTCCAAGAAATTAGGAAAGAGAGATAGCCAAATCCCCAAATAGGTCAGTTTTAGCCAGCGTGATAAGCAAGTCCCCTCTGTTTTAACCCTATAAGGAAAGTAACTTTGAAACAATCAATCCGCTTTTTATTCCCTGTTTCTGCCTTCTTCAGTTCTTTTCTTCCTACAAAGCCAAACTCTTTTACTCACCTCATCGGGAGTGCCTTTTCTAAATCTTTGGATGAGATGCTCCCTAGGTTCATGAATCACTAGTAAAAAGCCAATTAGATCTTTCACCTAAATTTGTTGTAATTTTGTCTTTTAACACACTCAATAGTTTTGTAAAGCACTGTATAGATTAGGAAAAGGAAGTCAGTTTAATCTCGTTTTTTAATAGGCTATTTTTTTAGAGCAGTTTTAAGTTCACAGCAAAACTGAGCAAAAGGTATAGAGATTTCCCGTATACTCCCTTCCCCCACATACATTTAACCTCCTAATCTCTTAATTTTAATACTAGTATTTTTTTTCCTTGAAGCATGACATCAGCCTAAACAGTAAACTCTTATATGAGTTATTCATAATCCTGGTTTTACAATATGCTAGGATCTCTCTCCATTGTTTTTAAATAGCCTATTTCACTCTATAAAGGAATTGCTAGGGCTTAAAGGAAATAAACAGCATAAAACAATGAGTTAAAAGTAAAGCATTTGACCAGGCAGTGGCTCATGCCTATAATCCTAGCACTCTGGGAGGCTAAGGCAGGAGGAACGCTTGAGCCCAGGAGTTTGAGGTTGCTGTGAGCTATGATGATGCCACTGTACTCTAGCCTGGGTGACGGAGCAAGACCCTGTCTCAAAAAAAAAAAAAAAGAAAAGAAAGTAAAGCATCAGGAAAGGGGTAAATACAAACCAGGGGGAAAGAACACACATAACTAAATTTCTTTGATTATCTTAACAGATATCATGAAAAAGTACCCAAATGTTTCAAACAAAACCCATTTTAATTTACCAGAATTATTTAAATAAACATATAATAATATCTACCATTTCTTGAGAGGTTAACATATGCTGAATGCCTTACACATACTATTTCATTAAATTCTTGGAACCTCCATTTTACAAAAGAGAAGTTAGAGGCTTAGAAAAATTATAACCCGCCAAGTCAACAGCCATTAAAGAAGCAGATGTGAGAGGTGAATTTATGTCTGCATGACTTCTCAGCAGGTGAGTGATATTGCTTATCTTATGTTAGATCCAAGTTAATAAAAAACAGAGAAAATATAGTAAGATAAAATAAAGGATAATATGTCAAAACTTCCTGCAGTCTGAGAATTACTGACCTATGATGTATAAGAGATATCAGTTAGGAATTGGATAATCCAAAAATAACTATAAATGGCTTTGGCTCTCCTCTCCCCCAGTCCAGTTCCATCCCATGAACCAGAACTTGATTAACTTTCCTAAATTAGGATACTTCACATGTCACTGTTCTGCTCAAATCCTTTAGTGGTTTCCTACTATTTAGACTGGGTAGGTAACCTTTTCTATAAAGGCCAGACAGTAAATATTTTTGACTATGTGGGGCTTATGATCTCTGTTGCAACTACTCTACTAGGCTGTCTGGCACAAAAGCAGCCACAGATAATACGTAAATGAACATGTGTGGCTGCATTCCAAAAAAGCTTTATTTATGGACACTAAAATTTGAATTTCATATAATTTTCATCTGCCACAATATATTACTCTTCTTTTAACTTTTTTTTAACCATTTAACAATGTAAAAACCATTCTTAGTTCACAGGCCATACAAAAACACGTGGCAGGCTGGATTTGGCCCACAGGCTATAGTGTGCTAACTTTGACTTAGACTATTTAGTATTTGCCCAGAGCTTCAAAGAAGGAGGCAGCCGAAAGAAGCAGGCAGCCAAAAGAAGTAGGCAGCCAAAATGAGATAGTCAATGAAATGTGTCCTCTTTTTAAAAAAATTAGTCATTAATTCACCATCTCCGGGAGATAAGAAATATATGGGGAGAGGAAAGGGGAGTAAGAGGACTTAGTGTATGCATCCCACAAGCAAAACACTGATTATCCTGACTGAGTCTCAGGGAAGCAATAGGTGGTTTGCTGGAGCTGAAGATACTATGACCCTCTTTGAATGAAGAACTTATTCAACCCTATTTGGATTCCTAAGTACTATCAGCCTCTTAGGGCGCTTTATACAAATTAAGAAAATCTTACATATTTTGACCCAGCTTGAACTTTACAACTAGAGATAACTTAAAGGAAAAAAATGTATTTCTGTCTTGTCCTTTTGCAGAAAGGATGTGAAGTATTAATAGCTTATAAAAATAAACAAACAGGCTGGTTATCTCAATAGACTGTTCACAGTCATTTATAGATCAAACTCTTTGTTCTACTCTTTCCCCCCTTTTCACTACTGCATTTGACTAGTCTTAAAAACAAACAAACAAAAAACACAAAACCATATAAACTAACATCAAACATTGAGTCAGCCAAATATATGACTTAGAAAGGAAGAAATAAAATTATTATTATTTGCAGATAATATGACTATGTATATAGAAAATCCAAAAGGATTTATTAATACAAACAATCAGAATAAGAGAATTTAACTAGAAAGCTGGATACAAGGTCAAAAGTCAATTGTATTTTTATATACCTGCAACAAACAAATGGAAAATGAACTTTAAATAACAATACCATTTATGAGAGTATCAGAAAACATCAAATACCTAGAAATAAACCTAAGAGACATTCAAGACCTCTAAATTGAAAATTACAATACCTTATGTAATAAATTAAAGAAAATCCAGATAAATGGAAGGATATATCATGTTCATAGATTGGAAGACTTAATATTATAAAGATATAAATTATCTCCAAACAGATCTTCAGATTCAATGCAATCTCAGTCAAAAATCACAACAGGTTATCTTCTGAAGTTTAGCAAATTAATTCTAAAATTTATATGGAAATGCAAAGATCCAAGCATAGCCAGGACAATGTTGAGGAACAAAACTGAAGGATTTACTCTACCAGATGTCTAGACCTACTAAAAAGCTACTGTAATTAAGACATTATGGTAAGTAACATAAAAAGAGACAAAGAAACAGAACAGAGTCCACGCTCTAGACCTGCCCATATATATTCACCTGATATCACAAAGGTAATACTGTAGTGCAGTGGGGAAATAATGGTTCTTTTGATAAGTGGTGCTGGGTCAGCTGGATATCCATATGAGAGAAAAAATGTACCTTGACCCCTACCTCATACTGTACACAAAAATCAATTCCAAATGAATTGCAGATCTAACCGTGAAAGGTAAAACAATAAAAATTTTAGAAAAACACACACAATGTCTTCCAGACCTTGCGATAGGCAACGACTTCTCAACACAAAAAAGCACTAAGCATAAAAGAGGAACATATGCATAAATTGACAAATTGATTACATCGAGATTAAGAACTTCTGTTCATCTAAAGATATTAAGAAAGTGAAATATTAGAGAAGATATTTGTAATATACATAATGTGCATATGTATGTATATATACACACAAATAATAAAAAATTCATATATAAAAAACTCAGATTATATAATAAACTTTTAAAATTAATAAGAATTGATAATTAAAAGAAAGACAGTGAACCTGGTAGAAAAATGGGAAAAGGACTCAAACAGGTACTTCACAAAAGAAAATATATAAATGGCCAATAAACATATAAAAAGACACATAACTTTATGAGTCATCAGGGAAATGTAAATCAAAACCATAATATGATATTACTACATAACTACCAGAATGGCTAAAATGAAAACAACAAATAATATGAAGTGTCGATGAGGATACAGAGCAACTGGAACTCTCACACACTGCTGATGAGACTATAAATTGCAAGAAACACTTTGGAAAACTCTTTGGTGATAACTGTCAGAGCTAAACATTTGTATAAATTGCAACCTAGCAATTTCCCTCCTAGGTATACACTCAGTAGAAATGTGTACATGTGTTCACCAAAATATATGTGCTAGAATGTTTACAGCAGCACTATTTGGAATAGTCCCAAACTGGAAACTATCCAAATGCCCATCAACGGGAGAATGAATCTTGCTACATTCATACAAGGGACTATCATACACAACAAAAAACTACAACTATGTGCAACAATATAAATGAATTTCATAAACAATACTGAACACAAGAAGCCCAGATGCAAAAGAGTACATACCATCTGATTACACTTATAAAAAATTCAATAACTGATGATGTAAGAAGTCAGGCTAGTGGTTAACCTTCAGGAAAAGGTACTAGTAGAGGGCATGAAGGAAGTACTAGGAGGCTAGTCATGTTCTGTTTGTTGACCTAGATGCTGGTCATGCTTTGTAAAAATTCATTAGGCTATGTATCTATGATTTCTGCTGTACATTATGGTTCCAAGAAATTGGGACAGATAGAAAATAAGGGTGGAAAGATAGATGAAGAGGGAAGTTAGTATACAGAAATAAAAATTTATGCTTAAGGTATCTCGCAGGAGTAGGGCACAAATGTGCCCTTGAGTTTCCTTGCAGCCAAGGCAAACAGGACAATGCAATCTGTTAAATGATT
Organism: Indri indri; assembly: GCA_004363605.1. NCBI lineage: Eukaryota > Metazoa > Chordata > Mammalia > Primates > Indriidae > Indri > Indri indri. The sequence continues at coordinate 45,248 of RJWJ010000664.1, read as the reverse complement.
TAGTGTCCATTAGATAAAAACAGGCTAACTGTGCTTAGGAAGAACAAAATTATTCTCAGAACTAAGATCTAAGGGAAATTTCTCCTGAGGGTTCTCAGAACAAGATGTTGTATGACACAGTGACACAACATATGTTCTCAACCACATCCTTGCAAGTAGAGGCCACCGTGACTGACACAATGACCTTCTCCATAGGCTGATGTCATAAAACCAAAGCACAATTCAAAGAGAGTAATTGGAGTCAAGGAGTAGAATGGGGAAGACAAAACACTGTAGCATAGTTGTGCCACTGTGAATATTTGGAAAGATGTAGAGGAACAAATAAACGGTCTACATATCCTTCAGGCTATCTCCCATAGTGTTTCTCTAAACCAAGCTTTTGATAGGCATTGCCTGGTAGTGAGTTCAAGGTCATACTCTCTAAGACAGTCTAGCTATTGTATATTGTCAATAAAACAGTGGAAGAGAACAAACAGGAGACATAGCCATTCATTGGAACAGTCAGTGGCACTGAGGGGTTGGGCTGATAGTCTCTGAAAAGGTTATTGGTGAAAGTTACTTCATGTATCTACTTCTCCCTTTCTTCATGACTTTATTTTCTTCCTCCACCAAGAGGAATAATATGCAGAATAACTATTATATTACTATTCATGTCTCTTTCATGAATAAAGATCTGGTTTTTTCCCTACAGCATGTTTTAAGCAAGATACTCTACAACCCACCCTTCATACTCATGCCAGCCGTATCTTCCTAAAATATAGATCAGACACTGTAGCTACCCTCCTCAACAATTTTCAGTGGCTCTCCATAGCCTACTGGCTAAACTTCAAAATTATTAGCATGAATGCCTAACCCTGCCTTTCCAGTCTCATCTCTCATCTCTCCCTACACACCCTATGCTCCCAACCACACCTCACTGCTCAGCGTTTTCTAAACATGCCATATGGTCTCAGACCTCCTTTTGCCTTTATTTATGTTGGTCAGACCTCGTATTTTCTCACAGGGAAAGGAGAAATCAGGTGTCCAGAGTTTTCGGCAATGCCCCCTTGTGTCTGTCACTTCACTACTTCTGTGGCAGGATCATCTAACTGATTTTATATGATTCCTGCCTCCTATGAACTCACCCTCAGCCTCCATGTCATAGGACCGAGGCCTAAATGAAAACATCCCTTTGAACATGTGCATGAAGCTGGTGAATCACTTACCCTACAATATGGCTCCTTCTTTTTTATATCTTCTTGCTGGATCAGCCTCAGGCCCTGGACACCATTCTGCAGGCCTCTCTCATATAAGGCCTGAAGTCTGGGAATTTCTTCTTGTTCAACAGCTACTATAAGCTTCAGAAAATAAAAATGATAAAGCACATGGATAGAGTTAAACATGTCATCAGCTATGAAAGATAAAGTCAATGGAAAAGCATATTGTCGTATAACTCAAACAGGGTTGATTTAGAAAAAAATTTTTTCTTCATATATCCTCCACTTCTCCCTTTCTTCATAACTTTATTTTCTTCCTCCACCAAGAAAAGTTGTCTTAAGAAAACGGCATTAAAACAAATTTTCCCTGAAGGTGAAACATGGCCTCAATTGCTACTTGTTATTACAGTCTCTACATGTACCTTGGCCAAATACAACTCTTATCACTAACACTCCTTCAGTCCCAGAGGGGAGAGAAGCACAGGTTGCTCAGTCTTTACATTTCTTTTTTCCAAAAGAGAATAGCCTTCTTATTTCTATGAGAAACTATGAAGTATCAGTACATCAAAATGACAGCTGGTATTCAGTGTAATGGAATATTACTGACCAAACCATCTCTTTTATTTCCTGGAATAAATTTCAAACTATTTACTAAGGTGTTCTATTGCAGAGGGAAAAAAAACCACTAAATTCATCAACTTTACTCATAACCTTTTTTCTATTATTTCTGGGCAAAGTATCTGTTTGAAGTAGAGTTTCTTCCCACTTAATAGTCACCAGCAAAGGAAAGCAGGTGCATTAGAGTTCACAAATCATTATTTCAGAACAAGGAGTCAACAGAATTTCATGAGGTAACACTTTTAATCAAGGTGTAAAGGCTATTTAAATTAATAAATAATTAATCTTAAAAACAAATGAAATCAAAGGACACATTCAAGAAAGTAAAAAGACAACCCACAGAATGGGAAAAATATTTGCAAATCATACAGCTGGTAAAGGTCTAGTATCCAGAATATATCAAGAACTCTTACAACTCAAAAATAAAATCTGTAAATACAGTTTTATATTTTGCTTTTTTCACTTAACATTATGTCAGGATCATTTTACTATATTACCAAAAAATTTTTCTCATAGCATCTTTAATGGTGACCATGAGCTTTTATTCTTAAAAATAACATGAAGAAGGTTAGCCATGGGCAGTGACACACACCTCTAGTCCTAGCTACTTGGGATGCCGAGGCAGGAGGATTACTTGAGCCCAGGAGTTTGAGGTTGCAGTGAGCTATGATGATGCCACTGCACTCTAGCCTGGGCAATAGAGAGAGACTCTGTCTCTAAAGAAAAAAAATATATATACAAAGAAGGACATCACTACCAACTTTACAGACGTAAAAAGACTTATAAAGAAATACTATGAAGAACTGTATGCCAACAAATTAGAAAATCTGGATGAGATAGATAAATTCTTAGAAAGATGCAAACTTCTGAAACTGATTCAAGAAGAAAAAGAAAATGCAAATAGACCTATGACATGTAAAGAGGTTGAAAACTCCGCAAAGAAAAGCCCAGGCCCAAAGGTTTTACTCATGAATGCTACCAAACGTTTTTGTTTTTTTTTTAAATTAATACCAATTCTTCATAAAGTTTTCCAAAAAACAAGACAAAGAAACACTTCCAAACTAATTCTGTGAGACCAATATTAGCTTGATACCAAAACCAGACATCACAAGAAATTACAAATCAATATCCCTTATAAATATTGATCCAAAAACCCTCAACAAAATACTAAGAAACTGAATGCAGCAACATAAAAAAAGGATTATATACCATGACCAAGTGGGATTTATCCTAGGATTGCAAGATCAATTTAATATCCAAGTCAATTAATGTAATAGACTATATTAATGGAATAAAGGACAAAAACCACATGATTACCTCAAGAGAGGCAGAAAAAGTATCTGAGAAAATCCAACACTCTTTCATAATAAAAACACTCTACAAACTAGGAATAGAAATGGACTTTTTCAACCTGATAAAGGGAATCTACAAAAAACCCACATCTAACATCATACTTAAAGGTAAAAGATTGAATCCTTTCTTCATTAGATCAAGAACAACATAAGAATGTCCACTTTTACTACTTCTATTCAACACTGTATTGGAAGGTCCACCTACAGAAATTAGGCAAGCAAAATGAATAAATAAAAGGCATCCAAATTGGAAAAGAAGTAAAACTAATTCGTTTGCACATGACGTGATCCTTCATATAGAAAAACCTAAGGAATTCACACACTCACTCACTCACACACACTCACACACACACACACACACACACACACACAGAACTAATAAATGAGTGTAGCAAGGTTGCAGGAGAAAAAAATCAGTATACAAAAATCAATCATATTCTATACATTAGCAATGAATAATTAAAAATGAGATTAAGAAAACAGTTCCCCTCACAAAAGTATCTCAAAAAATAAAATACTGAGAAATAAATTTAACAAAAGAAGTACAAGACTAACCAGACATGGTGGCTCATGCCTGTAGTCCCAGCTACTAGGGAGGCTGAGATGGGAGCATCACTTGAGGCCAGGAGTTTGAGACTAGCCTGGGCTATATAGAGAAGACCTCATCTCTAAAAACAAACAAAAAAAAGTAACTGAAAGCTACAAAATATTGTTGAAAGAAGTTAAAGAAAATCTAAATAAATGGAAATAAATCCTATCTTCCTGGACTGCAAAATTTAATATTGTTAAGATATCAATATTCCCCAAATTGATCTATAGATTCAACACGATTGCTATTAAAAATTATAGCTACCTTTTTGGAGAAATTAACGAGTTGCCCCCAAAATTCATTTGGAAATGCTAGGGTACCAGAATAATCAAAAAAATCTTGAAAAAGAAGAATAAAGTTTAATCTGTCCTGGGATTAAGGGGAAAAAAAAGCTAAAAAAAAACAAAAACAAAATTAGAGCACTCACACTTTCTGTATTGGCATAAGGATAGACACATACGTCAATGGAATACAATTGAGAAGTCATAAATATTTATGCTTAACTGATTTTTTTATAAGAGTGCCAAAACAATTAATGTAGAAAGAATAGTCTTTCCAACAAACGATGCTGAGATAACTAGATATCCACATGCAAAAGAATGAAGTTGGACCCCTTCCTCACAATATACATCAAAATTAATTAAAAAGTGATCATAGATCTAAATGTATTATAAGAAGTAAGGCTACAAAACTTTTAGAAGAAAAACATAGGAGAAAATTCTTACAATCCAGTGTTAGGCAATGATTTCTTAGATATGATACTAAAAGCATGAGCAACAAAAGACAAAAGATACATTGGACTTCATCAAAATTAAAAACTTAGTGTTTCAAAGGACTCCATCAAGAAAGTAAAAAAGAAAACCTACAGAATGGTATAAAATATTTCAAATCACATACCTGTTATACTGTATCCAGAATATATAAAGAACACATACAACTCAACAATAGGAAGACAAATAACCCAATATTAAAATGGGTAAAAGATCTCAATAGCCAGTTCCCCAAAGAAGCTACATCAACGGCCAGCCAATAAGCACATGAAAAGGATTCCCACTACTGGGTATATATCCAAGGAAAATAAAATCAGTATGTTAAGGAGATTTGTGAATTCCCGTTTACTGCAACATTATTTACAATAGCCAATTGTCCACCAATGGATGAATGGATAAAGAAAACATGGTAAATATACATAATAGAATACTATTAAGCCTTTAAAAAACAGAAAATCCTGTCATTTGCAACAACGTGGATGAACCTGGAGGACATTACGTTAAATAAAATAAGCCAGGCACAGAAAGATAAATACCACATGATCTCATTTATATGTGGACTCTAAAACGTTGAACACATAGAAGTAGAATAGAATAGCAGTTACCAGGAGCTGGGGGTAGGGGCAGGGGTAGGGGTGGGGAAATGGTCAAAGGATACAAAATTTCAGTTAAATAGGAGGGATAAGTTCAGGAATCTATTACACAAAATGGTGACTATAGTTAATAACAATGTATTGTATTCTTTTTTTTTAAAACTGTTTTTTTTTCCCTTCCTTTATTTTATTTTATTTATTTTTATAGAGATGGGGTCTCGCTCTTGCTCAGGCTGGTCTCGAACTCCTGACCTTGAGCGATTCTCCCACCTCGGCCTCCCAGAGTGCTGGGATTACAGGCGTGTGCCACCGCACCCGGCCACAATGTATTGTATTCTTAAAGATTGCTAAGAGAGTAGATTTTAAGTGTTCTTATCATTAAAAAAAAGTTAAGTACATGAGGTAATGCATGCTGGTTAGCTAGATTTAGTCATTCCATGGTGTACACACATTTCAAAACATGTTGTACCTGATAAATACATACAATTTTTGTCAATTAAAAATAATTTTTAATAAGGAAAAAATAGAAAAGACACTTCACATTATTAATTGCTAGGGAAATGTAAATCAAAACTACAATGAGATATCATTTCATATCGATACACTAAGACAGCTAAAATAAAAAAGACAATAATAGGTATTAGCAAGGCTATGGAGAAATCAGAATCCTCATAATTACTATTATTAAATAGTGCAGAACTCTGGACAACAGTTTGGTAGTTCCTCAAAACGTTAACCATGGAGTTACTATACAACCCACACCCAGGTATACACCCAAGAAAGATGAAAACATCCGTTCACACGAAAACTTGTACACAAATGTCCATAGCAGCATTATTCATAACAGCCAAAAAGTGGAAACAATTCAAATGTCTATCAACTGATGAACAGATAAACAAAATGTGGTATATCCATACAATGGAAAATTGTTCAGCCATAAAAAGGAATGAAGTACTGATTCATGCTACAACATAGACGAACTTTGAAAACATTGTGCTAAGTGAAAGAAACTAGTCACCATAAAATACATGATTCTATTTATGTGAAAAGTCCAGAATAGGCAAATCCATAGAGGCAGAAAATATATTAGTGGTTATTAGGGCCTGAGGGGAGGTGGGAATGGGAAGTGACTGCTAATGGGTATGAGGTTGTTTTTGTGGAGGGGAAGTGATGATAATAGTCTAAAATTAGACTTTGTAAATAATACTAAAAACTGAATCGTACACTTTAAAAGGGCGAACATGGCTAGGCACAGTGGTTCATGCCTATAATCCCAGCACTTTGGGCGGTGAGAGGACCAGGAGTTTGAGACCATCCTGGGCAACATAGAGAGACCCTGTCCCTACAAAAAAATTTTTTAAAAAAGGGTGAATGGTATGATATATAAATTATATGTCAATAAAACTGTTACTTAGAAAATTACATGGAATAAGTCACAACATCATTTTTTTTAGTTATTCCCTAACATTAGATTTCACAGATTACATAGATACAAAGGAAGAAGATGCCAAGTATTTTTAGAATTTCAATATTGAACATCACTAAGAAAATGCTAGCTATAAATAAGTCAAGGCCCTAGTAAAAGGCCATACCTTGCCACATTGCTTGTAGGAAATTCCCTTTTGGTTACAGTACTCATAGATGAGGGCTGCACCTTGTACACATAATTTAGCTTTCAGGGATTCAGGTTTATAATAAATTCCACTATGTATGACACCACTGTTATGTCCAGTCTGGTGAATAGCTACAGAAGAAGAGAAACAGGGTAAAAGAAGTACATGACTCATACAAAACGTAAGAGGTGAGAGAATAAAGTTACAATTGAAGCTATTAGAGACCACATCATTTAAAATTCTGCCCTAATTTGTTCAGATCACTGGTAACTTCCTCTAGCAGCCATCCCTGGTATCCAAGTTTCATCTCTCCAGCCCATCTCTGATTTCAGCTACAACTTTGCTGTACAAACTCACCTCTCACTACCAGCAAACCATTTTTGGGGCCCACTAGGGCTCTTTGCTTTCTGCCCCAGGGCCTTTGGTAACTTGTTTTATTTTGAGGGGAGGGGCATAGGGGTTCTCAACATCACTAGTGGCAATACTCAACCAACAGAGACAGGAGCTGATGGATAAATGAGCACAATTCTGGAAGACATTGTTCCTCAGAGATCCCAGTGAAATCAAGCTCATGGCAACAACCTTGATAATGCACCCTCATGTGGCTTTTCCTCTTTCCCTGTCTTATTCTCCCTATTCACTCACTTCTGTCTCCTCAGATAACCTGGCAAATAAATCACCTACATCCAAGTCTTTGTCCTGTGCTTTGCTTTCAGGAGAACCCAAACTAAGACACTAACATCAACATTAAGCAAGCATGAAAGATTCCAAACTGACAAAATGAGGAGGTGCCCAAGTAAGCCCAAAGAGCAACAATGGTAACATACATACCTAAATCTTTCTCCTTTTCCAGAACACCAATTGAAAGTGCTGGATGTCGCAGGATGAGTGATCTGGCAGAGGCAAGCCCCACAATTCCGCCACCAACAATGACTATGTCAAATGAGCTTCAAGAGAAAGACATCTTTAAAGTAATGCATGTTTATAGTAGACCTCACCAAATTTCACACACATAATTTTCATCATCAATGGACAATTAAACTATTAACCTGTAATCATTAAAATCAAATATGTATTGGGATTTGTGCTATTTGGCTTCACACTCATGAAAGAGCCTTTAAAAGTTATATGTGTTTTTGGTCAATAGCATAAGCATCACATTCATGAAAAAACCTTTAAAAGTTACACGCATTGCTGGTCAGTAGTACAATCAGCTACAGCCTATTGGCAAGCAAGATATCATGTTGCCCAAGCTGCTCTATGTCTCCATAGTATCTCTCCCAGGCTGGTTACATAAGTGATGACAGTCATGCATCACTTAACAACAGGAATACATTCTAAGAAATGCTTTCTTAGGCAATTTTGTTGTGTAAACATCATAGAGTATAATTACACAAACCTAGATGGTATATCCTACTACACACCTAGACTATATGGTATAGCCTATTGCTCCTAGGCTACAAACCTGTACAGCCTATTATTGTACCTGAATATTGTAGGCACTTATAACACAGTGGTATTTGTGTATCTAAACCTAGAAAAGGTACAGTAAAAATACGGTATTATAATTTTATGGGACCATCATCACACATGCAGTCTGTGGTTGACCAAAACATCGTCATGTGGTGCATGTAGTACTTTGTGTTAGGCATCACACTTTTCTACCCCACTGGCTTTTAGGAATTCCAGAAGAATAACTATTATTAAGATAGGCTTCATATTTTCCAAAACCTCCATAATCTTCCACTAAAGTAGGTTTCAAAACATTTACAAATACTTATTTGTACATGTATGACTTAATCATATTTTATATATAGTCTCCTCTCAGTACCCACAGGGAACTGGTTATAGGACCCTCAGGGATACCAAAGTCCATGGATGCTCAAGTCTCTTACCTGAAATGGCACAGTATTTGCATATTGCCTGTGCACATCCTCCTATATACTACATACTTTAAATCATCTCTGGATTACTTATAACACCTAAAACCATGTAAAGGCTATGTAAATAGTTGTTATCCTGTATTGTTTTTTATTTGTATTATTTTCATTGTTGTATTATTTTTTTCAAATATTTTTGATCTGCAGTTGGTTGACTCTGCAGATGCAGAACCCATGGATGTGAGAGCTGACTGTACTTTTTTTTCCTATATCAAGGTGATATCTATACCAACTGGTGAACTGTAAACATCCTACAAGAACCAGTAAGTCCACAAAAGGAAGGCATGTGTGAGGGTGTGTATGTAAGAGTGATACCTTTCATACCGTTTTTCTTTCTTACTTTCAAGTTCAGGTATGATGCTATGCTTTGCCTTCAAGTCTCAATTTTCTGTAAAAAGTAGCATAAGCCTGGCACTTTGCAGGGGTAGTCTTGACTTCTATAACGGTGTTTTTCCATCCTTTTGATAAGTATAACACAAAATGGCCTTTTAATAAATATAACATGAAACCTTTGGTGAAGTAGATCTTCCACTGAGAGTCACTACTTTGGTACAGCTTCCCAGCCAAGAAATTTTACCAGGCTCTTGTTTTTGCAGATGATATTATAACACAACTATCAATAAACTCTTTATTTTCAAATATAAAACTATCATACTGAGTAGGCTTTTTCCAACTACATGTGCCGCTCTTCACTCCCCCTCCTCAAACCCAAAAAAATCACTGTTCTATACAGTGACATAAAATCATTCAAATATGCTTCACGAACTAAACCACAAACCTCCAAGCACCCACTATGGGGAAAGGTACCAAGAACGACAATAATAAGACGAACAATAGAGGACATCTACAGCCCAAGCTAACCATAGAGGCCAAAGGGGACATCTTTCTTCACAACTCACTTTATCTCAAGTCAACACCAATGAGCAGTTTAACAGATAACTCTTTTAAAGTGTTTTACTATGAAAAAGTTCAAAACTACACAAAGTTAGACAGAATAGTACAATGAAGCCCTGCATACATATCACCCACCTTTGATAATTATCAACTCATGGTGAATCTTGCTTGCTCTATACCCTACCTATTTTATCCCCTCCTGTATTATATTATTTTGATACAAATCCTAAACATAACATTATTTCATCTATAAATATTTCAATAAGACCTCTTTCTAGTCTCAAAGATCTTTCTAAAAGACCTTATTTCTAAAAGAACTCTTTAAAAACACACGTTACCATTATTGTAACTAAAAAAATTAACAATCATTTTTTATATCATCATATATTCACTATAAAACTTCTAGGCCAGGCATGGTAATTCATGCTTATAATCCTAGCACTCTGGGAGGCTAAGGTGGAGGATAGCTTTGAGGTCAGGAGTTCCAGATCAGCCTGCACAAGAGCAAGACAACCATCTCTGCTAAAAACAGAAAAAATTAACCAGGCATGGTGGCTTGTGCCTGTAGTCCCAGCTACTGGGGAGGCTGAGGCAGAAGGATCACTTGAGCCCAGGAGTTTGATGTCGCTGTGAGCTAGGTTGATGCCACAACAAACACTCTAGCCCGGGCAACAGAGTGAGACTCTGTCTTGGGAAAAAAAAAAAAAACTTTTAGAAAAAAATAAGACAAGAATCTTTGGGACCTAGAGTTGACACCAAAAGCATGATCTCTAAAAGAAAAAAATTGATAAGATGGATTTCATAAAAATTGAAAATTTTGCTCTGCAAAAGACCTGTTAAGAGGATGAAAGACTATCAAAACATGAGAGAAAATACTTGCAACCATATTTAACAAAGGACTCATAGCTAGACTCTACAAAGAACTTTCAAAACAAGCCATTTAGAAAACGGGCAAAAGATATGAACAAACATTTCATCGAAGAGGACACATACAAATGGCAGATAAGCACATGAAAAGATATTCAACACCATTAGTAATAGCATTGTTCAAACACCATTGCATCAGAGAAATGTAAATTAAAAGCACAATGAGCTATCACTACGCTTCTATCAAAATAGCTAAAATAAAAAAAGTGATAACACCAAATGCTGGTGAGAATGCAGAGAAACTGGATCACTCACACATAGCTGGTGGGAATATAAAACGGTACAGCCACTCCAGAAAACAGTATGGCAGTTTCTTAAAAAACTAAACTGCATTTTCGGGCATTTATCCCAGACATAATTTATGTTCATACAGAAATCTGTACATGAATGTTGATAGCAGCTTTATTCATAACAGCCAAAAACAAGAAACAGCTCAGATGTTCTTCAACTGGTGGTGAATGTTTAAACAAACTGTGATGCACCCATACTATGGAATGCTACTCAACAATTTTTTAAAAACCCGCTATCAATATAGGCAAAACCTTAGATAGATCTCAAGGACAGTATGCTATGTGAAAAAAGTCAATCTCAAAAGGTGACATACTATATGATTCCACTTATATAACATTCTCAAAATGACAAAATTATAGTGATGGAGACCAGATTAGTGGTTGCAAAGGGTTAGGAAGGGTGGAGAAGTAGGCTGTGAACATAAAGGGATCGGTAACATAAGGGCTATCTTTGTAGCTACGGGACATTTCTATATCTTAATTGAAGTAGTGTTTACACAAATTAACATATATGATTAAATTGCATGGAATTACACACATACGTACACACAAATGAGTGAATGATGTAAAACTGATGAACTCAGAACAAGATTTGTGGATTGTGCCAATGTCAACTTCCTGGTTTTGATATTGTACTATAGTTACATAAGATATCATTGTGGTAAATGGGAAGAAGAGTAGATGGGATCTCTCTACAATTTTTCCAATTTCCCATGTATGGATCTACAATTATTTTAAAATAAAAAGTATAAACAAAACTTTCACTAACCCCAATTTTCTTCCCTTAAGGAAATGTTTCCAGGCAGGGCGCAGTGGCTCATGCCTGTAATCCTAGCACTCTGGGAGGCCGAGGCGGGAGGATTGCTTGAGCTCGGAGTTCGAGACCAGTCTGAGCAAGAGCGAGACCCCGTCTCTACTATAAATAGAAAGAAATTAGTCAAACAACTAAAAACAGAAAAAATTAGCCAGGCACAGTGGCGCATGCCTGTAGTCCCAGCTACCCAGGAGGCTGAGGCTGGAGGATTACTTGAGCCCAGTTTGAGGTTGCTGTCAGCTAGGCTGACGCCACGGCAGTCTAGCCCAGGCAAGACAGTGAGACCCTGTCTCAGAAAAAAAAAAAAAAAAAAGAGAAAGAAAGAAAGAAAAGGTTTCCAAAAGATGATCAGCATATCCCGCAATAAATCACAAATGCTATTACTAGTATCCCACTCTAATCCCCTCAATCCACTAACACACAGCAGCCAGAGACAACTTTTGAAATAACATTTAATCACACCTCCCTTCTTTAAAACCTTTTAAATAGCTTCCTATAACTTAGAAAAAAATTTAACATGTGGTTAAGATAACCTTGCCGCGATGCAGCCCTTCTCTGGTGTCATTCCACATCCTGTCTTCCACCTAAGCTCCGGTCACACTCATATGGCCCACCTTCTAGTCCTTGAAATAGCCAAACAGCTTTTCAGCCTTAGAGCCTTCGCACAAACCGTTCCTTCTACAGAGTAAAGACAGTGGTTTCGAATGTGACCTCCAAACTTCAAATCACAGGGCACTGAATTCTGCAGGCTTGATTAGCAACCGAGCTGCTTCTCACAGGGGAAGCCTTCCGCAGTATGTGCCGGGAACCGATTGATTTAAGAATGGTTTCAGATCTTCCAAGCAACACCAGGGATGCCACTACAGCACATTTGATTGCTTACAGTGTATAGATCCTTTTATCCTCAAAACGACGACCTACGACAAACTAAGATTCTATTCACACCTGAGCCGTTAAGGAGGTTAGGTAAGCCACCCAGAGTTGAATAGTAAGTGAAAGGGTTGTATTCAAAGCCAGAACCGCTCCTGACCTCTAATCAACACTGCCGTTCCTCCGGCCCATAAATGCAACAAATGAACCCTGCAGGTTGGTAGCTCCTGGGATCCAAGGCTGGAGCTCCACAGCATCCCAAGCTCCTCTCACGCCTGGGGCAGGGAAGCACGAGCAGGGGCATAGGTCCAACACGAGGCACCTCTGAGAGAAGCAGCAGAACAGGCGGCGGGGGCCGGCCAGCGGCCACTCACCTGGTGCTGGCGCTGCGGCCACCCCCACACAGCGACCAAGGCCTCCCCGACGCCGGAAGGCACGCCCCGGGGAACCCCCCGACCGCCCGTCCGCGGGCACTACCCAGGTAACGCAGCGCCGGCACCATCGCCTGCGCCCCTTCCCAGCCCGCGAGGCAGCCACTTGAGCCCGACACTGTGCCGGGCACCAGGCGTTCTCTAGCCCCGCCCCCAGGCAGGGGCCAATGAGGCGTGCACCTTCGCCCCACGTGGGAGCCGCCGCGCTGGCCAATGGGCGCGCGCGGTGGAGGGCGAAGAGCAGGCCGGCGCCGTAGACGCGAGGGACGCTGGCTCGTTCGCTCCCTCCCTCCGACGCTGTGAGTAGAGCAGCTAGGCCCCTAGCGGGGCGGGACTAGGGTGGTGGTTACGCTCTGCCCTCGCCCTTCTAACGCTGGGCTGGCTGAAAACCTGGTCTTCCGGGCCGTGTGTCTACGACCTTCACCGCCGAGCGGACTTGGGGCCGCGGGAGAAAGTCTGGGCATGTTTACCGGGAAAATAGTTGGGGCGGGCCCTGGGGCTCCCTTCTGCCCGCTCACCGCCCCCCTCCCCCCCCCCCCCCCCCTCGCGGTCTCCAGCCCCGCCCCCAACGCGCCGAGTGGCCGCTGAAGGGCGCTCCCTGTTCAGCCCTGGCCATCGCTCCTGACGGAGGCTCTTTGTCACGACAAAGCCCGACAGCCTGCAGTCTTCTGGACTTATTTTCGTGGGGCTCCTGGCCGTGTCATTCTCATTCAGTCATTGATTCGTCTTTAAATGTCCAGCACCTACTCTGTACGGGACCGGGCGTTGGGCACGGGATGAACCAGACAGTTCTGTCTCTGCCATCATTTAGCAACGTGTCCTTTTCTTAAATACTGCACCGAGATACAGTTTTAAATATGCGGTGAGGCCTCCGAATACCTGTAGAGGACACCTCCGTTTCCTTGTCTGTAAAAGGAGGGCGATGGGCTATGTAATCTCTAAAAGACCTATCTCTGTAAAATTGTGTGATTCACTATCACTGTGCCAGTTTAACTAACACCCCTTCTCTGTGCTTGATGGCAGTTGTAAATGTTTAGGGTTAGGACAGCTGAACAGAACAAAAATAGAACGATATAACATTATTGCTGAAAGGACTTTATTTGCCTGTTTGAATCGGTTCCAGTCGTTGGTCAGGTGGCTCAGGGAAATAATTTCATCTCTTTCTTTGACTCAGACCTTCCTCTGTAAACTAGGAGTAGTAGAATAGTATTAATAGCAGTGTCTCCCTCATAGGGCTGTTCAGCGGATTACATGAGATGAGGCTCATCAAGTGTTGAGCACAGCGAAGCCTTCTGTAAATGACGGCTTACAGTATGTTTAAACGGCTTTACCGCGAACAATAGTACATATTTTGCTTTATTTGTGAAAACAAGTACAATATTGTCTCCTTGTCCCATCACAAGTGAGATAGTTATTCAACTTTTTATTTTGAGGTAATTGCAGATTTCCAAGCAGTCGTAGGAGATAATAGAGATGCTGTGTACCCAGTACCCAGTCTCCCCAGTGATAACATCTTGCAAAACTGTAGTACAATATTGCAACCAGATAATTGACATTGACACAATTCATTGATCTCATTCAGATTTTCCCAGTTTTATATTTCTCTGTATTTCTATATAATTATCATCACGTGTGTAGACTCTTGTATCCACCACCACAGTCAAGATACAGCACAGTTCCATCACCAGGAAGATCCCCCAACTTGCCATTTTATAACCACAACTTCCCCTCGCAGCCTCATCCAATCTTTTCTCTCTTTCTAAAATTTTGTCATTTCAAGAATGTTATACAAATGTAATTATACAGCATGTAACTTTTGGGGATTGGCTTTTTTCACTCAGCATAATCCCTTGAGATCCATCAATATCGTTGTATGTATCAATTTCTTTGCATTACTGAGTAGCATTCCATAATATGGACATGCTACCTACAGTATGTTCATCCATTCACCCATCAAAGGACATCTGAGTTGTTTACTGTTTTTAGCTATTATGAATAAAGCTGTTAAGAACATTAGCGTACAGCTTTTTGTGTGAACCTGTTTTTTGTTTCTCTAGGATAAGTGCCCAAGAGTTCAATTGCTGCTGGGTCATATGGTAAGCACGTGTTTAATTTTATAAGAAAAGTGGTATACCATTTTACATTCCTACCAGCAATGTTTGAGTGATCCAGTTTCTCCTCATTGTCACCGGCATTTAGTGTTGTCACTGTTTTTTTATTTTAACCATTCTGATAGGTATGTAGTAGAGATGGTTATTTTTTAGTTTGAAAAGGACATAGTTGATTTGTCACTACTTTAAATATAGAACTATATGCTTTGAGGGGCTGTGATCAGACTTTCGTGGGCGGTGGGCCCATAGTCATGATTGCTTTACTACTACATGATTTTGAGCACGTGCTTCTTAGTTTAGAGGGTGAAATAACTCAAAACAGACATGCTGTTTTATTTTATTTTATTGAGACAGGGTTCTGTCTCAGGGGCTCGAGTGCAACAGCATGATCATAGCTTACTGCAAATTCAAACCTCTGGGAGCAAGCAATCCTCCTGCCTCAGCCTCCTAAGCAGCTAGGAGTACAGGCCCATGCCACCATGCCTGGCTAATTATCATTATTATTATTTTGTAGAGCTGAGGTCTTACTATGTTGCTCAGGCTGGTCTCGACCTCCCAGGCTCAAACTATTCTCCCACCTCAGCCTCCCAAAGTGCTAGGATTACAGGCATGAACCACTGCACCCTGCCACACATGCTCATTTTATAAAATTTTCTCTGCTTACCTTCCCCCCAAGATTCGACTGTATAATAGTTTGTTTCAATTAAGTAATTTCCAATCAAGGGCTTCCCTTGCATTTATATACCCTATAATGTTTGTATTCCTCACACTACACGCCTCCATCGAGATTTCATGTTCATCTTCCTCTGTCTAGGTGAGAACCTATAAGAACTTAGTTCAATGAGTGCTGTGTGATGTTGGCCTAAGGATGGCTTTTGGGACCTATACTTCTAATACCTAATGAATTTCCTTGTTGATCTGTTTCACTAGATTCTACACACCTCAGAAATAAGAACTAGAATCAATAATGGGTGATTTACAGTGGATGGGATTGTAATTTGGGAGAAAACTACCGCATTCTGATGCCAGCCCATCCCTCGCTGTCACCACTTTACCCTCTTCAACAACTAGTTCACTAATTCAGTATTTTTGACCACCAAGTTAGCCCTCGCTTTGAATAGCCCCCTGAGTAATTGTATTTAGTATGTAACATTAGAACTTCCACTTTTAAAAAAACTGTTTTTATGCGAACAGGGAAACTATCAAACCTACTCAGAAAACGCTTTGTGTATATCCTGTTTTGAGTAACACTTTATAGGTCTGGTTTCTAAGTTACAAACATAATTGCAACTTTTAGAAACATTGTTACAAACTTATAGCTCTGAGCCATATTGTGCTATTAAGAAATTTGTTTTTATTTTTATTTTTGTTTTTGTAATTTGAATTCCTGGATTATTTATGGCAGCGATAATTTAGTAGTGGCTATTTTCTAACTTTTAACTGGATTATTTTAATTTATTAGAGCTAAATTCACTAACTCACCACTAGAGGTCTCCTCTTTCCCTATAGAAAGCATTCCCAGAGGTAGCTGCTTGCACTCAAGTAGAAACAATTCCCAAAATTACTTAGCAAAGTTACAGTTGAGAAAGTAAAAACCTATCAATTTTAAACCTTTATTGCCAAATATAAATTTAATTTTCATGTTCAAGTTATTTTAAATATATCTAGTGTTTTTAGAGATCACAGCTGAAGTAAATTTTGCCTTCCCTTTAAGCTGAATTTTAAGATGGGCCAAAATGAATCAAGTGAAAGTATTCAATTTTCAAAGACCACTGTAACTGACCTGCTTAATAACAGTTTATTTGGTTTTGTCTGTCTCCATGGAAATATGTCAACTATTGAAGACTATTAATTAACAAATATTTATCAAATGTTTACATTATGCTGAGAAAAATGGAAATGAATAAGATGAGATCCTTGCTCTTCCTTTTTTCTCTGTATACTTTTTTTTCTTCCTAATTGGAAACTCTTGATCACTGTTTAAGACCCATCTCAAAAGACACCTCTAGTGTGAAGCCTTCCCCTCCCTTCTCTGGGCTCTCATGGCATTTGTTTACACCTCTGTTAAGACACTGCGTTGGATATTATTTATCTGTTTACATGTCATCTGTCTTCTTCGTTAGACTATACATTCTATGAGGATGGGAACCATGTCTTTCTCTGTGTCTCTTTCTCCTTTGTTGTTTTGGTTTTTTGTCTTACTATTGTTTCTTTTGCACTAAATATAGCAGACATTTGATAAACATTTATTAAGTGAATGAATGAGCAGATGGACATGGCATTTAAATGAGGTCTTGAGGTTGGATGAGATTTCTGCAGATAGGATTGGTGGGGGCGGGGGGTGGAATAGAGGGAACAGCCTGAGTAGAAATTGGGAAGCTCAGATTTGTAAATGAGGTTGGCAACCAGTGGAGTTATTAGAAGTACGCACAGATAGAGAGAACTTTAACAAAAAAGCTGGAAAGGGTTGAGAAGGTGAGAAGAGGTAGCGGGGGAGAGGTTTGCAGTAACGAAGACAGAGTGATGGTGGAAAAGGGACGAAGAGGGTATTAGGTGATCCCAGAGTTCTGTCCACAGGCCAGAACAGCCTCAACATCATCAGTCACTTCCTCAGCTCTAAGATGGTTCCCACTCAGGCATCTTTCTAGTCCTCTTCTTTCCCTTGAATTCTAGAAATTCGAATGATTGAAGAAAGGGCCCTGGACTGGTAGGAGAGAGAACTGAGTTCAAGTTTCAGCACTGCCACCAATTAGCCATGAAACATTGAGCAAGTCCCCTTAAACACATGCATTTATTAGTACCCCGCCTTGTTCCAGAAAGAATTTAGGGTGTCAGCAAGTTACTTAATATCAGGGCTTCAGTTTCCTCATCTCTAAATGAGAGGTTTGGTGTTGGTGATCTAAGTTCCTTACAACTGTAGCATTTTGTGACTCTGATTCCAATAATTTATTTGTCATCTCCACTTAGAAGTCCTGCCAAACTTCCATATTTAGAATATGAAAAACTGGAAGAAATAAAATGGAACTCATAACCCTGTCCTGATGTTGATTTCTGTTAATGGCATCACCATTCTACCAGTGATCCAGGACCAAAACTTGGTGTCATCTTCAACTCTAGCCCTTGCCCCCCTAAATCTCACTGAGTCATATGGAGTCTAATGACTCTGTAATGTCATTTCCATCCTTCCTGACTAGGCCCTTTCCTAAGGCCACATATAGTTGAAGCCCTTGTTGGCTGTCTGTCTCATTCGGTTGACTCTCAGTCTTGATGTGCTGTCTGAGTAAATCCCTGAAGCACAGCTGTAACAATGCCAGTGCTTTGTTCCAAAACCTCAGCAACTCCCAACTGCCTGCAGAATACAGTCCAAATTCCCTGGCTGAGCATGCGAGACCTTTCGTGGCCTGACTGTGCAAATTGCCTGCCTCATCTCATGACACCCATGTGCTAAGGAAACTGAACTACAACATACCTTAAATGTTCCTGCCTCATCTAACAACCTGGCTAACTTTCTTGACAACCTTGTTGAAATCCTCTCTATCCTTTTTTTATTTTTTCCAACTCTTTTGAGGCATTTATCAGCATCTGTCACTTAATTGAACTACTTGGTCATTTGTCTTAGTCCATTCCATCCTGCATTAAATTGTCAGTTCCTCAAAGCAGAGACTATATTTCATTTATCTTTTTCTCCCCACCTCCCATCCCCTACACTTCCCACCCGTACATACCCGGCACATTACTTAGAGAAACTTGAATTGAGATAAATCAGATTGAGACCTAGTCCAAAAATCACTTTTTCAACTCATGGTTATAGATTTTTACAGCTGGAGATCATCTAAGCAAATCATCTCATTTTACAAATGAGAAAACCACGGGGGCAGAGAGGTGAAGTTGCCCAGTCTTTCCCAGCTGCCCTTGCACACTTGTTTGCACTGCTCTGGTGACACCACTTGCAGTCTTGTAATAGGGTAGGTCTATTTTCATGTTTTCTTTTCCATCCTGGATGTAGTGCATCTTAACCTCAACACATTGTTTTTTGGGTGCCTTTAGTGTATCAGTTTGATATTGAAAATGTAGATTGGGAGGGGAGCTGGCTGGTTTGGGCACATTTGTATTTACACTGCCTGAACAGACACTAGGTGGCAGCACTGCAGACGGACTGCAATTGAGGTTTGAAAAATGGATCTTAATATTAAAGCTGGAAGAAACATTAGACACCATCCAGTCCAACCCTTCCTTTTTGAAAGAAAAAAAAAAAAACAAAAAGCAAAGAACAAAACAAAAAATCCAAGAACCAGAGACAGGAGTGACTTGCTCAATAATTGCTGAGTGGGAAGTGAGTCATCAGCTTTATTGACACAAGAGAATTGACTCTGAAGTTGTGAAGTTACTACATGTATGGGACTCCGATTGCCAGCTGATGATCTAATGTGAGCACTGTTTTGTGTGTCTAGATTAAAGGATGCTGTTTGGAAAAGTTTCCTGGCAGTTGTGTGGCTTAAAGAAACTCCCATGGTCATGTGACTCCAGATACTTCTGGGGCTGGTTGAATGCAGTGTTTAATAAGTAAGTTCCTCCAACTAAAGTGAAGAAAGGTGGAATTGTTATAGCTAGATGAGTTCCCAATAGCTCGTTTGTTTATTTCATATTTCAAGTGTTTTTTGAACATTTTGTGCGGTGTGATCCAACTTTGTTTACAAACAAATAAAACATACAGACAAACATGGAAAAAAGACCAGAAAAGCAGATTATAGAATATTAATTGTGGCTGTCTGGGTTGCAGGAGTTCAGTGATTTTTCTTATTTGTCCTTTCAAGTTTTCTAAAACGAACATTTATTACTTTTATAATCAGAAAAACTTAGTAAATATAATTTTAAAATATTTTATGGCGTTTTAAGGAATGTAGTTAGCCTTTTGAGTACTATCAAGGAAACCCAAGTTTTTTAAAAATTAGTGGGTGGCATGCTTAGAAATGTCATTTTGAAACTGATGAAACTAACCTCATTGCTTAATGTGGCATTGTGAATACTAATTAGAAAAAAAGGCATATGTAGAAGTTAATAAATATCACTTAATGAGATTAATTTGAACATGTGTTCAAACTTATTTCCTCTTTAATGTTTTATCATTAATAGTGCTAATCAAGTATAGTCATTCATTCAATACATAGTTACTGAGTATGATATCAAGCACTGTGCTACATATTAATCAATAAAGACTCATGTTTGCCTCATAAACTCATATAAAACTAATATGCCTTGACAGAGTTTATTTGGAAACAAAAACAAAAGCAAAAAATTTAGCAGGTAGAACGATAGTATTTTTTTTAAGTGGATCTCACTATTACATTTATCTCTCTCCTCAGTTATCAGTCATTAGAAATGAAAATTTTTGCTGTTCTGTATTTATGTTAGTGAATATAGTTAAGAAGTTAGTGGTTGTTGTAAAATAGAGCTTTTTTTTATCTTTTGCCAACAGAGTGGATTATGAACGCATCAGGGATGTCGGCCCCGACAGGGCAGCGTCCGAGTGGCTGCTGCGATGTGGGGCCATGGTACGTTATCACGGCCAGGAGAGGTGGCAGAAGGACTACAACCACCTCCCAACAGGCCCTCTGGACAAATACAAGATTCAAGCCATCGATGCCACGGACTCTTGTATTATGAGAATTGGATTTGATCACATGGGTAACTACCCTATCATTTTGCTTATAGGAAATGCAGGTGATTTGCACTGATCATTTTGTTGCAGTTGTCTCACTATTATAGTCATAGGTGTGTTCTTTTTTGCCCATTTCAGTACAATCACATTTGTTTCTTCCTGTGTTTGATATCTATTTTCAACTTAAATAGAGGTTACAAACACCTTCCTCTTCCTCCTCCTATCACTAAGCTTGTTTTTAATATTAATGCATGCCTTTATTCTGTGGTTTATTGACATAAAATTCAGGGCCTTGTTTGTCAAACTTCTGTCATTGAGAAACTCTCAATAATGTGGGAACAATCACATCCACACAGCTTCTGCTTGTGTGGGCATGTCTTTCCTCCAGTGCATGGGCATTTGATGCAGAGTGGCCCTGTCCAGCAGCACGACCTGTATAGTGAATAACTTCTATGGTTAATAGGGTAAGCAATTGTTCCAGTTTTCATGGAACTAAGAGGTTTCCCAGAACACAGGGAACTTTCAGTCCTAAAACCAGGACATTCCTGGGCATGCCAGGGGAGTTGGTCATCTTAATGGTAAAGCAGATTTTTAAACTGTACTTTTTTTCCCCAGAGGGCCTAGAGCATGTTGAAAAAATAAGACTATGCAAGTGTCATTATATCGAGGATGACTGTTTGAAGAAACTTAGTCAACTTGAAAAATTACAAAAAAGCGTATTGGAAATGGAAATAATTTCCTGTGGGAATGTCACAGACAAAGGCATCATTGCTTTGAGGAATTTAAGGTAGGTGGTCAAAACCAAAGTGGAAATGTGATAATGATGTTAAGGTGAATATTAATAAAAGACACAGTTGAGGGGTGGTGTCTTTTTCTAGTTTTAAAAAATATAATTTAAGAAAATGATCTCATTTTCATCTATAATTCATTTTAAAAGTTAAAATGATCAACCTGTATTAAGGTTTTATTGTATTTTTTAGGGGGTGTGTTTTTAAAAATTAAGCCTACATAAAGTACCTAGTATGGTACCTGCAACAGTAAGCCTTCAATAAGCATTAGCTATTATGCTTTCTCTCCTTCTTTTAAAGAAATTTTCCCCAGGTTTTTGGTATTCTCATGACATTAGTTGTATACCTGTTAGCATTTCACTCTGTAATTAAGTTGCTCGAGGGGAAAATCCTTGAAATATTCACCTATCTCTGGAGCCTAAAACACTGCCTGCCACTATAATAAATTTCAAAAACATGCGTCCATTGGTTAGGAAAGCTGTTCTACCACCAACCAGACCCATGCCATGGCCTGGAGTAAATCATCTAATCCCAAACACAAAAACAGATACTACTAGCAAGAAATGTTTAATTCAAAAATTGCAGAATTCTGAGTCTTACCAGAGTGATGAAGAAAGAATATGTTTGTTTAATCAAATCACTATTTAGAGATTCCATCATTCACATTCTGAATCTAATTAATGTAGTTCTGCTTTAACGTGTGACGGATCTGCCTGTAACCTCAGTATCACGGGAAGTTTGAGGAATTTTAAACATTAGGACCAAAAGTGCTAGATTCTTCATCTCTTACATTAGCTGAGGCTTCAAAGCTTCATCTTCTAATACAAATTTGGGTACCTTTAAGAACTTTCCCAATTTTTTTTTCCTTTTTGGGGTTAAGATTCATATTTTATATTTCACGTGCAAAGGAGATCTATGTCATAATATATATATGATATATATATGTGTGTAGTATTTAGAAAGATTTAGCTGGATATATTGATGTAATTAAGAACAACTATAATTTCCAAAATCTGGCTTAGTTCCTAGCACGAATTTCATTTAAAATAGTATGCAAAGACTACTGCTCTAAGTCATTGTGAAGGTATAGGGTGATATAAACACATTCTTTATGTAATTTGTTAAAAATCCAATAAATTGATTTACTTTTAATGCTGAAGGCCAAATTGAAGTGACTTTTTCTCTGTCTCTATTTACAGAAACCTCAAGTATTTGTTGTTAAGTGATCTTCCCAGTGTTAGAGAAAAAGAAAATCTTGTCCAAGCCTTTAAGACAGCACTGCCTTCTCTGGAACTAAAATTACACTTGAAGTAAAATAATAAGTGTCTTATTTGAGTATAAAAGATTGTTTGAAATTGTTGATCCTAAACAGCAACAAATATTATACAATCACCAATAGAATTATAAGGTTGTCATATCATGACATTGTAGAAGTAGAGAGTCCCTCCTATGTAGAAAATAAATATTCAGATGTACTCACTAAAGTTGCTGAGAATTTATGTTCATTAATTCATTTTAGGAAAAATGCAAACAAGGTAGCATTTTAATTATATATTCCTCATTTAATATATAAATATATACAGATATCTCTTGTAGATATTAAGTGTTCTTTAAAGTGATTTAACTGTGTAACACAGATATTCTTTGTTGTATTTTAACAGTAATTTGTATTACATTTTACTTTAAAGTTACTGAAGCATGTTACTATAAATGCACAATTATGAAAAACTAGAAGCTAAATTACGGATTCATTGATGGAGTCAATTATACAAAGTAGTCAGTGGTTGTTGAGGCATGCATTTCATATTGATTCCCAGGATTTGCATGCATTTCTCACCATCCTGCATTCCTGTGTTCTTGATACATACACCCTTTCTCAAAATGAATAGTTGCTGGTTAATTTGTCTATTTTATAAGCTTAGGCTAGTGTTTTATTAAAACTGGACTTAGATACTTGGCTGAATTCAAATAGTTTTGCTGAGTGCAATAGAATGAAGGAAACAATTATAAAGACCAGCAGGCTATGTTTAGGTTTTTCTTAAATTAAAAAATTGCTTAAAACAAAATTTTAATGTGTCAGAAACTAATTTTTCTTCTCTCATATATCTTGGATACAACCTCTTATAAGCTCAAAGGACATCAAAAAGAAGTATAAACACAAAAGTCAATTTACATCTAGAAAGCAGTAATAATGTCACATGTCGGTAAAACAGGTTTTTAATTTTACCTACTTGAAATAACCCTGATTCTATTATTATTTGTTGTATACCACCTTGTTTGTGGATTTCTGTATGTTTGGTTTGAACATTCAGTTGTTGAATATAAACTTGATTAAAAATAATTTTTAAATACTTTCTATGATGCAGCTTTCAGGTAGAAAATGAATTTTAGTAGTGTTTAGAAACTAGCTCATGTAAATAGCACATAGCATAAATGATATACTATTTATAAATATAATCAACACTGTCATTTAAAAAATCAGAAAATGTTAAATAAAAAAGACAAGGATGTAGAATAATCTCATGTGATACAATGGTGATTTCATGCCAAAGAAGAGGAATACAGATATGGTTAAATTGAACATAAGCATAGATTTACTAGAACTCATTAGAAAAAAATGAGTCCTTTTTCTCAAGTTTGTTTCATTACCATGTGGTATACCAACTGATTTACCACAATTTAGTCTGGAGCTACTTTTCTATTCTGAATGGTTTTCTGTAATAAAACTGTTGGATGAGTTAGGCAGTTATAGTCATCTGCCTGCGTCAAGTGCATTTTCTTGGATTAAAGAAAAAAAAGAAAAACAAAAATTTTAACTATTCACAGAAGTTGCGTGTCCTTCCTTGCCATTTGAACCAAGGCTGCCTAACGGGAATTGAAACTCCTGGGCTCAAGTGATCCTACTGTTTCAGCCTCCCGAGTAGCTGGGACTACAGGCATGCGCCACCATGCCCGGCTAATTTTTTCTCTATATATTTTTTCAGCTGTCCAATTAATTTCTTTCTATTTTTGGTAGAGACGGGGTCTCACTCTTGCTCAGGCTGGTGGGACTATTCTTTAACACACTATCAGGTCTATGCAAGAAGCTACATACATTGGGAAGCCTTAGGATATCAATAAATTGCCTGGGTTATCCAAAATTATTGAACAGATGCCAGAATTCAGTGGAATACTTAGTAGTAAGTGAATGGGGTCAAACAGTGTAATGAAGAAAATTAACACAGGAAGAAAATGAGAGTGCAGCAGATATGTTTCAAAGATACAGTAAAATACAACTTTGAAAACCATGGTTGAGAACTGCTAGGAAATAGTGGCAGCATATCAACCAAAAATGGTGCTGAGCTGTAAGAAACAGATGAGGCTTCATATTGCCATTGTGTCTAGGGGACAAGGATGAAAAAGCTTTTTGATTAGGAGCAGTAGGCCAAATCAAAGCTAATTAATTAATTAATATTATGTGTCATCATTTTCTCACTCTATAAAGCTAGGAATCCTCAATAACAATAATATCATTTTGGACTACTTTCTTTCTTTTTTTAAGAGATGGGTCTTACTTTATTGCCCAGGCTGGAGTGCAGTAGCATGATCATAGCTTACTGCAGCCTTGAACTCCTGGGCTCCCGAGTAGCTGGGACTACAGGCATGCACCACCCCACCCAGCTTGGACTACTTTCCAATTAGTTGTAAAGATAGTATATACGTGTGTGTGTGTGTGTGTGTGTGTAAGTATATATGCATGTGCACATATACACACATATACATACATAAAGGGTAAATGTTTCAGGAAAACACCAGTTTACAACATTAGTCTTTCATGAGTCAAGTAAAAGCTCATAAGCAGTTTCTTCTAAAACCCAGATCACTATATACAGTTTCTACCCTATAGATCTGTCTCCAAGTCTGAGGCTGAGCTGGAGGGAATGAAGTACCAATTATTTTCAGGCTAACAGGTTCAGTTCCTGCAAAGCCTGTAGGTCTTGTTCTACCCCTTGACCACCTTGGTCAGCTGCCAAGCTTCATGCCATTGTTTGCAAGGGGAATTGAGTGAACAAATGTTGACAGATTACAGTAAATACATCTTGCCTGCAAAAGTGATTAAGATACATCCTTTACTAAAGGTAAAAACAAATGTATATGTAAAAAATGTATAAACATATCATTAACTATATAAGCATATAAATTACAAAGTATGATAATTCATATGATTTTAAATATTTGAACTTAAATATTCCAAAAAATTGTTTTAAAATATAAAAATCAAGAGAGAGTAAGCAGGAAATGGAATTTTAAACATTTTGATTACAAGAACTAAAACTGTTCTTAAATACGATGTTGAAACAATCTGAAAGGCGGGCGATAGGACTCAAGGTAACAGAGATCCAAGGAAACACATTATGGGCATTTTGTAATCCATTTTTCACATGCAGCATATGGTCCAACTGAAGCACAAATCTTTTTGAAATCATCTAATTTTGCCAGAGGTATGAGGAGTAGATAGAGTTTATTTTCTGTCCCTAAGCTCAGCTGCTTACATAAACAAAAATACAAGTGAAACTCCAAACAGGTTTTTCCTTTCTTTTCTGGACACCATCATCAAGCATGGAAGACTGGACTGGATCTGGAATTTCCCTTCATATCATGCCAAGTGCTCTGACTTGCTTATGTTTTCTCCTGGTGTGTTTTCAACATTGTAATTATTTTCAGTCAAGTGTATAAGTTTCATTTTCTTCAAGTTATTGATCAATTCCTTTTTTTATCATCAATCTCCTTAAATGTTTGGAAAACGGTAGTTAAGTTTCTTGGTATTAGAGTAGTACTTCTTATTATTCAACGCTGGAAGGATGCTGCTGTTAGTTAGCTGAGGTAGGTACTGCAACTGAAAATACAAAACCCAGAATTAGGTTCAAAACCATGCATGCATTTTTTTCATTATTTAGAATACATCAAAAAAAGAGGTAATTACATAACTTTTTCAGCACAGAAATACTTTTTTGGCACAGTATCCAGGAACTGAGAGGACAAAATGTTTCCATTTGGTCTCGGTTTTTCCTTATAAAGGTTTATTTTATATCGAAAAGCAAAAGCATGCACATTAAAGAAGATTCATAAAACATGAAAAAGAAAAGAAAATCTACATGTTAACATTATTGGAAAAAAGCATAGGTTTACAAGGGTTGAGAGCTTGCTGGGACCTTAGGGATCATTTAAACCAATGCCTTGTCTTATAGCAGAGAAAACTACGTCTGGAGCACCTAGGCAATTTGCCCACTTATTCCCTTAGTTAAAAAGGCAAGCCAGCCAAGCGTGCACATGAACGTGCCTATAGTCCCAGCTACTTGGGACACCGAGGCAGGAGGATCACCTGAGCCCAGGAGTTTGAGATCAGCCTGGGCAACGTAGCAAGATTCCACCTCTACAAAAAAGCAAAACTGCTTCCTTCAGGCTTCTGGAAAGTGTTTGAATTTATTGTCAATGTCAAATGAAAGTAAGGAAAACACACCTATGATTTTTGTATTGTACTATATGGCCTTAGGTATCTGAAAAGAGGATATTTTTTAGTACTTTTAAATCAAACCATTGAATCCTTTAGGACTTAAACAGCAATACACCAAATAGTAGGGTTCCCCTATTTGAGTAGAAATATTTCCATCAAGACTCTCTGCTGGCCAGGCACGGTGGCTCACGCCTGTAATCCTAGCACTCTGGGAGGCCGAGGCAGGCGGATCGTTCTGCGCTCAGGAGTTCGAGACCAGCCTGAGCAAGAGTGAGACCCCGTCTCTACCAAAAATAGAAAGAAATTAATTGGACAGCTAAAAATATATATAGAAAAAATTAGCCGGGCATGGTGGCACATGCCTGTAGTCCCAGCTACTCGGGAGGCTGAGACAGTAGGATTGCTTGAGCCCAGGAGTTTGAGGTTGCTGTGAGCTAG